>JAVVLW010001005.1:0-37000 GCA_034401795.1 Chaetoderma sp. LZ-2023a
CATGGACTGTGTGTCTAGGTGTGGTGGGGCCGGGTGAGTTGTAGAGGCATGGATTGTGTGTCTAGGTGTGGTGTGGCCGGGTGAGTTGTGGAGGCATGGACTGTGTGTCTAGGTGTGGTGGGGCCGGGTGAGTTGTGGAGGCATGGATTGTGTGTCTAGGTGTGGTGGGGCGGGTGAGTTGTGGAGGCATGGATTGTGTGTCTACATGTGGTGGGGCCGGGGCATGGATTGTGTGTCTAGGTGTGGTGGGGCCGGGTGAGTTGTGGAGGCATGGATTGTGTGTCTAGGTGTGGTGGGGCCGGGTGAGTTGTGGAGGCATGGACTGTGTGTCTAGGTGTGGTGGGGCCGGGTGAGTTGTGGAGGCATGGATTGTGTGTATAGGTGTGGTGGGGCCGGGTGAGTTGTGGAGGCATGGATTGTGTGTCTAGGTGTGGTGGGGCCGGGTGAGTTGTGGAGGCATGGATTGTGTGTCTAGGTGTGGTGGGGCCGGGTGAGTTGTGGAGGCATGGATTGTGTGTCTAGGTGTGGTGGGGCCGGGTGGGTTGTGGAGGCATGGACTGTGTGTCTAGGTGTGGTGGGGCCGGGTGAGTTGTGGAGGCATGGATTGTGTGTCTAGGTGTGGTGGGGCCGGGTGAGTTGTGGAGGCATGGATTGTGTGTCTAGGTATGGTGGGGCCGGGTGAGTTGTGGAGGCATGGACTGTGTGTCTAGGTGTGGTGGGGCCGGGTGAGTTGTGGAGGCATGGATTGTGTGTCTAGGTGTGGTGGGGCCGGGTGAGTTGTGGAGGCATGGATTGTGTGTCTAGGTGTGGTGGGGCCGGGTGAGTTGTGGAGGCATGGATTGTGTGTCTAGGTGTGGTGGGGCCGGGTGAGTTGTGGAGGCATGGATTGTGTGTCTAGGTGTGGTGGGGCCGGGCGAGTTGTGGGGCATGGACTGTGTGTCTAGGTGTGGTGGGGCCGGGTGAGTTGTGGAGGCATGGACTGTGTGTCTAGGTGTGGTGGGGCCGGGTGAGTTGTGGAGGCATGGATTGTGAGTCTAGGTGTGGTGGGGCCGGGTGAGTTGTGGAGGCATGGACTGTGTGTCTAGGTGTGGTGGGGCCGGGTGAGTTGTAGAGGCATGGATTGTGTGTCTAGGTGTGGTGTGGCCGGGTGAGTTGTGGAGGCATGGATTGTGTGTCTAGGTGTGGTGGGGCCGGGTGAGTTGTGGAGGCATGGATTGTGTGTCTAGGTGTGGTGGGGCCGGGTGAGTTGTGGAGGCATGGATTGTGTGTCTAGGTGTGGTGGGGCAGGGTGGGTTGTGGAGGCATGGACTGTGTGTCTAGGTGTGGTGGGGCCGGGTGAGTTGTGGAGGCATGGAGTGTGTGTCTAGGTGTGGTGGGGCCGGGTGAGTTGTGGAGGCATGGATTGTGTGTCTAGGTATGGTGGGGCCGGGTGAGTTGTGGAGGCATGGACTGTGTGTCTAGGTGTGGTGGGGCCGGGTGAGTTGTGGAGGCATGGACTGTGTGTCTAGGTGTGGTGGGGCCGGGTGAGTTGTGGAGGCATGGATTGTGTGTCTAGGTGTGGTGGGGCCGGGTGAGTTGTGGAGGCATGGATTGTGTGTCTAGGTGTGGTGGGGCCGGGTGAGTTGTGGAGGCATGGATTGTGTGTCTAGGTGTGGTGGGGCCGGGTGAGTTGTGGAGGCATGGATTGTGTGTCTAGGTGTGGTGGGGCCGGGTGAGTTGTGGAGGCATGGATTGTGTGTCTAGGTGTGGTGGGGCCGGGCGAGTTGTGGAGGCATGGACTGTGTGTCTAGGTGTGGTGGGGCCGGGTGAGTTGTGGAGGCATGGACTGTGTGTCTAGGTGTGGTGGGGCCGGGTGAGTTGTGGAGGCATGGATTGTGAGTCTAGGTGTGGTGGGGCCGGGTGAGTTGTGGAGGCATGGACTGTGTGTCTAGGTGTTGTGGGGCCGGGTGAGTTGTGGAGGCATGGATTGTGTGTCTAGGTGTGGTGTGGCCGGGCGAGTTGTGGAGGCATGGACTGTGTGTCTAGGTGTGGTGGGGCCGGGTGAGTTGTGGAGGCATGGACTGTGTGTCTAGGTGTGGTGGGGCCGGGTGAGTTGTGGAGGCATGGATTGTGAGTCTAGGTGTGGTGGGGCCGGGTGAGTTGTGGAGGCATGGACTGTGTGTCTAGGTGTGAGTGGTGGGGCCGGGCGAGTTGTGGAGGCATGGACTGTGTGTCTAGGTGTGGTGGGGCCGGGTGAGTTGTGGAGGCATGGACTGTGTGTCTAGGTGTGGTGGGGCCGGGTGAGTTGTGGAGGCATGGATTGTGAGTCTAGGTGTGGTGGGGCCGGGTGAGTTGTGGAGGCATGGACTGTGTGTCTAGGTGTGGTGGGGCCGGGTGAGTTGTAGAGGCATGGATTGTGTGTCTAGGTGTGGTGTGGCCGGGTGAGTTGTGGAGGCATGGACTGTGTGTCTAGGTGTGGTGGGGCCGGGTGAGTTGTGGAGGCATGGATTGTGTGTCTAGGTGTGGTGGGGCGGGTGAGTTGTGGAGGCATGGATTGTGTGTCTAGGTGTGGTGGGGCCGGGGCATGGATTGTGTGTCTAGGTGTGGTGGGGCCGGGTGAGTTGTGGAGGCATGGATTGTGTGTCTAGGTATGGTGGGGCCGGGTGAGTTGTGGAGGCATGGACTGTGTGTCTAGGTGTGGTGGGGCCGGGTGAGTTGTGGAGGCATGGATTGTGTGTCTAGGTGTGGTGGGGCCGGGTGAGTTGTGGAGGCATGGATTGTGTGTCTAGGTGTGGTGGGGCCGGGTGAGTTGTGGAGGCATGGATTGTGTGTCTAGGTGTGGTGGGGCGGGTGAGTTGTGGAGGCATGGATTGTGTGTCTAGGTGTGGTGGGGCCGGAGGCATGGATTGTGTGTCTAGGTGTGGTGGGGCCGGGTGAGTTGTGGAGGCATGGATTGTGTGTCTAGGTATGGTGGGGCCGGGTGAGTTGTGGAGGCATGGACTGTGTGTCTAGGTGTGGTGGGGCCGGGTGAGTTGTGGAGGCATGGATTGTGTGTCTAGGTGTGGTGGGGCCGGGTGAGTTGTGGAGGCATGGATTGTGTGTCTAGGTGTGGTGGGGCCGGGTGAGTTGTGGAGGCATGGATTGTGTGTCTAGGTGTGGTGGGGCCGGGTGAGTTGTGGAGGCATGGATTGTGTGTCTAGGTGTGGTGGGGCCGGGTGAGTTGTGGAGGCATGGACTGTGTGTCTAGGTGTGGTGGGGCCGGGTGAGTTGTGGAGGCATGGATTGTGTGTCTAGGTGTGGTGGGGCCGGGTGAGTTGTGGAGGCATGGATTGTGTGTCTAGGTGTGGTGGGGCCGGGTGAGTTGTGGAGGCATGGACTGTGTGTCTAGGTGTGGTGGGGCCGGGTGAGTTGTGGAGGCATGGATTGTGTGTCTAGGTGTGGTGGGGCCGGGTGAGTTGTGGAGGCATGGATTGTGTGTCTAGGTGTGGTGGGGCCGGGTGAGTTGTGGAGGCATGGATTGTGTGTCTAGGTGTGGTGGGGCCGGGTGAGTTGTGGAGGCATGGATTGTGTGTCTAGGTGTGGTGGGGCCGGGCGAGTTGTGGAGGCATGGACTGTGTGTCTAGGTGTGGTGGGGCCGGGTGAGTTGTGGAGGCATGGACTGTGTGTCTAGGTGTGGTGGGGCCGGGTGAGTTGTGGAGGCATGGATTGTGAGTCTAGGTGTGGTGGGGCCGGGTGAGTTGTGGAGGCATGGACTGTGTGTCTAGGTGTGGTGGGGCCGGGTGAGTTGTAGAGGCATGGATTGTGTGTCTAGGTGTGGTGTGGCCGGGTGAGTTGTGGAGGCATGGATTGTGTGTCTAGGTGTGGTGGGGCCGGGTGAGTTGTGGAGGCATGGATTGTGTGTCTAGGTGTGGTGGGGCCGGGTGAGTTGTGGAGGCATGGATTGTGTGTCTAGGTGTGGTGGGGCAGGGTGGGTTGTGGAGGCATGGACTGTGTGTCTAGGTGTGGTGGGGCCGGGTGAGTTGTGGAGGCATGGAGTGTGTGTCTAGGTGTGGTGGGGCCGGGTGAGTTGTGGAGGCATGGATTGTGTGTCTAGGTATGGTGGGGCCGGGTGAGTTGTGGAGGCATGGACTGTGTGTCTAGGTGTGGTGGGGCCGGGTGAGTTGTGGAGGCATGGACTGTGTGTCTAGGTGTGGTGGGGCCGGGTGAGTTGTGGAGGCATGGATTGTGTGTCTAGGTGTGGTGGGGCCGGGTGAGTTGTGGAGGCATGGATTGTGTGTCTAGGTGTGGTGGGGCCGGGTGAGTTGTGGAGGCATGGATTGTGTGTCTAGGTGTGGTGGGGCCGGGTGAGTTGTGGAGGCATGGATTGTGTGTCTAGGTGTGGTGGGGCCGGGTGAGTTGTGGAGGCATGGATTGTGTGTCTAGGTGTGGTGGGGCCGGGCGAGTTGTGGAGGCATGGACTGTGTGTCTAGGTGTGGTGGGGCCGGGTGAGTTGTGGAGGCATGGACTGTGTGTCTAGGTGTGGTGGGGCCGGGTGAGTTGTGGAGGCATGGATTGTGAGTCTAGGTGTGGTGGGGCCGGGTGAGTTGTGGAGGCATGGACTGTGTGTCTAGGTGTGGTGGGGCCGGGTGAGTTGTGGAGGCATGGATTGTGTGTCTAGGTGTGGTGGGGCCGGGCGAGTTGTGGAGGCATGGACTGTGTGTCTAGGTGTGGTGGGGCCGGGTGAGTTGTGGAGGCATGGACTGTGTGTCTAGGTGTGGTGGGGCCGGGTGAGTTGTGGAGGCATGGATTGTGAGTCTAGGTGTGGTGGGGCCGGGTGAGTTGTGGAGGCATGGACTGTGTGTCTAGGTGTGAGTGGTGGGGCCGGGCGAGTTGTGGAGGCATGGACTGTGTGTCTAGGTGTGGTGGGGCCGGGTGAGTTGTGGAGGCATGGACTGTGTGTCTAGGTGTGGTGGGGCCGGGTGAGTTGTGGAGGCATGGATTGTGAGTCTAGGTGTGGTGGGGCCGGGTGAGTTGTGGAGGCATGGACTGTGTGTCTAGGTGTGGTGGGGCCGGGTGAGTTGTAGAGGCATGGATTGTGTGTCTAGGTGTGGTGTGGCCGGGTGAGTTGTGGAGGCATGGACTGTGTGTCTAGGTGTGGTGGGGCCGGGTGAGTTGTGGAGGCATGGATTGTGTGTCTAGGTGTGGTGGGGCCGGGTGAGTTGTGGAGGCATGGATTGTGTGTCTAGGTGTGGTGGGGCCGGGGCATGGATTGTGTGTCTAGGTGTGGTGGGGCCGGGTGAGTTGTGGAGGCATGGATTGTGTGTCTAGGTATGGTGGGGCCGGGTGAGTTGTGGAGGCATGGACTGTGTGTCTAGGTGTGGTGGGGCCGGGTGAGTTGTGGAGGCATGGATTGTGTGTCTAGGTGTGGTGGGGCCGGGTGAGTTGTGGAGGCATGGATTGTGTGTCTAGGTGTGGTGGGGCCGGGTGAGTTGTGGAGGCATGGATTGTGTGTCTAGGTGTGGTGGGGCCGGGTGAGTTGTGGAGGCATGGATTGTGTGTCTAGGTGTGGTGGGGCCGGGTGAGTTGTGGAGGCATGGACTGTGTGTCTAGGTGTGGTGGGGCCGGGTGAGTTGTGGAGGCATGGATTGTGTGTCTAGGTGTGGTGGGGCCGGGTGAGTTGTGGAGGCATGGATTGTGTGTCTAGGTGTGGTGGGGCCGGGTGAGTTGTGGAGGCATGGACTGTGTGTCTAGGTGTGGTGGGGCCGGGTGAGTTGTGGAGGCATGGATTGTGTGTCTAGGTGTGGTGGGGCCGGGTGAGTTGTGGAGGCATGGATTGTGTGTCTAGGTGTGGTGGGGCCGGGTGAGTTGTGGAGGCATGGATTGTGTGTCTAGGTGTGGTGGGGCAGGGTGAGTTGTGGAGGCATGGATTGTGTGTCTAGGTGTGGTGGGGCCGGGTGAGTTGTGGAGGCATGGACTGTGTGTCTAGGTGTGGTGGGACCGGGTGAGTTGTGGAGGCATGGATTGTGTGTCTAGGTGTGGTGGGGCCGGGTGACTTGTGGAGGCATGGATTGTGTGTCAAGGTGTGGTGTGTGTCTAGGTGTGGTGGGGCCGGGTGAGTTGTGGAGGCATGGATTGTGTGTCTAGGTGTGGTGGGGCCGGGTGAGTTGTGGAGGCATGGATTGTGTGTCTAGGTGTGGTGGGCCGGGTGAGTTGTGGAGGCATGGACTGTGTGTCTAGGTGTGGTGGGGCCGGGTGAGTTGTGGAGGCATGGATTGTGTGTCTAGGTGTGGTGGGGCCGGGTGAGTTGTGGAGGCATGGATTGTGTGTCTAGGTGTGGTGGGGCAGGGTGAGTTGTGGAGGCATGGATTGTGTGTCTAGGTGTGGTGGGGCCGGGTGAGTTGTGGAGGCATGGACAGTCTATCTAGATGTGGTGGGGCCGGGTGAGTTGTGGAGGCATGGATTGTGTGTCTAGGTGTGGTGGGGCCGGGTGAGTTGTGGAGGCATGGATTGTGTATCTAGGTGTGGTGGGACCGGGTGAGTTGTGGAGGCATGGACTGTGTGTCTAGGTGTGGTGGGACCGGGTGAGTTGTGGAGGCATGAATTGGGTGTCTAGGTGTGGTGGGGCCGGGTGACTTGTGGAGGCATGGATTGTGTGTCTAGGTGTGGTGGGGCCGGGTGAGTTGTGGAGGCATGGATTGTGTGTCTAGGTGTGGTGGGGCCGGGTGAGTTGTGGAGGCATGGACTGTATGTCTAGGTGTGGTGGGGCCGGGTGAGTTGTAGAGGCATGGATTGTGTGTCTACGTGTGGTGGGGCCGGGTGAGTTGTGGAGGCATGGATTGTGTGTCTAGGTGTGGTGGGGCCGGGTGAGTTGTGGAGGCATGGATTGTGTGTCTAGGTGTGGTGGGGCCGGGTGAGTTGTGGAGGCATGGATTGTGTGTCAAGGTGTGGTGTGTGTCTAGGTGTGGTGGGGCCGGGTGAGTTGTGGAGGCATGGATTGTGTGTCTAGGTGTGGTGGGGCCGGGTGAGTTGTGGAGGCATGGATTGTGTGTCTAGGTGTGGTGGGGCCGGGTGAGTTGTGGAGGCATGGATTGTGTGTCTAGGTGTGGTGGGCCGGGTGAGTTGTGGAGGCATGGATTGTGTGTCTAGGTGTGGTGGGGCCGGGTGAGTTGTGGAGGCATGGAGTGTGTGTCTAGGTGTGGTGGGTCCGGGTGAGTTGTGGAGGCATGGATTGTGTGTCTAGGTATGGTGGGGCCGGGTGAGTTGTGGAGGCATGGACTGTGTGTCTAGGTGTGGTGGGGCCGGGTGAGTTGTGGAGGCATGGACTGTGTGTCTAGGTGTGGTGGGGCCGGGTGAGTTGTGGAGGCATGGACTGTGTGTCTAGGTGTGGTGGGGCCGGGTGAGTTGTGGAGGCATGGATTGTGTGTCTAGGTGTGGTGGGGCCGGGTGAGTTGTGGAGGCATGGATTGTGTGTCTAGGTGTGGTGGGGCCGGGTGAGTTGTGGAGGCATGGATTGTGTGTCTAGGTGTGGTGGGGCCGGGTGAGTTGTGGAGGCATGGATTGTGTGTCTAGGTGTGGTGGGGCCGGGCGAGTTGTGGAGGCATGGACTGTGTGTCTAGGTGTGGTGGGGCCGGGTGAGTTGTGGAGGCATGGACTGTGTGTCTAGGTGTGGTGGGGCCGGGTGAGTTGTGGAGGCATGGATTGTGAGTCTAGGTGTGGTGGGGCCGGGTGAGTTGTGGAGGCATGGACTGTGTGTCTAGGTGTGGTGGGGCCGGGTGAGTTGTAGAGGCATGGATTGTGTGTCTAGGTGTGGTGTGGCCGGGTGAGTTGTGGAGGCATGGATTGTGTGTCTAGGTGTGGTGGGGCCGGGTGAGTTGTGGAGGCATGGATTGTGTGTCTAGGTGTGGTGGGGCCGGGTGGGTTGTGGAGGCATGGACTGTGTGTCTAGGTGTGGTGGGGCCGGGTGAGTTGTGGAGGCATGGAGTGTGTGTCTAGGTGTGGTGGGGCCGGGTGAGTTGTGGAGGCATGGATTGTGTGTCTAGGTGTGGTGGGGCCGGGTGAGTTGTGGAGGCATGGACTGTGTGTCTAGGTGTGGTGGGGCCGGGTGAGTTGTGGAGGCATGGACTGTGTGTCTAGGTGTGGTGGGGCCGGGTGAGTTGTGGAGGCATGGATTGTGTGTCTAGGTGTGGTGGGGCCGGGTGAGTTGTGGAGGCATGGATTGTGTGTCTAGGTGTGGTGGGGCCGGGTGAGTTGTGGAGGCATGGATTGTGTGTCTAGGTGTGGTGGGGCCGGGTGAGTTGTGGAGGCATGGATTGTGTGTCTAGGTGTGGTGGGGCCGGGTGAGTTGTGGAGGCATGGACTGTGTGTCTAGGTGTGGTGGGGCCGGGTGAGTTGTGGAGGCATGGACTGTGTGTCTAGGTGTGGTGGGGCCGGGTGAGTTGTGGAGGCATGGATTGTGAGTCTAGGTGTGGTGGGGCCGGGTGAGTTGTGGAGGCATGGACTGTGTGTCTAGGTGTGGTGGGGCCGGGTGAGTTGTGGAGGCATGGATTGTGTGTCTAGGTGTGGTGGGGCCGGGTGAGTTGTGGAGGCATGGACTGTGTGTCTAGGTGTGGTGGGGCCGGGTGAGTTGTGGAGGCATGGATTGTGTGTCTAGGTGTGGTGGGGCCGGGTGAGTTGTGGAGGCATGGATTGTGTGTCTAGGTGTGGTGGGGCCGGGTGAGTTGTGGAGGCATGGACTGTGTGTCTAGGTGTGGTGGGGCCGGGTGAGTTGTGGAGGCATGGATTGTGTGTCTAGGTGTGGTGGGGCCGGGTGAGTTGTGGAGGCATGGATTGTGTGTCTAGGTGTGGTGGGGCCGGGTGAGTTGTGGAGGCATGGATTGTGTGTCTAGGTGTGGTGGGGCCGGGTGAGTTGTGGAGGCATGGATTGTGTGTCTAGGTGTGGTGGGGCCGGGTGAGTTGTGGAGGCATGGATTGTGTGTCTAGGTGTGGTGGGGCCGGGTGAGTTGTGGAGGCATGGATTGTGTGTCTAGGTGTGGTGGGGCCGGGTGAGTTGTGGAGGCATGGATTGTGTGTCTAGGTGTGGTGGGGCCGGGTGAGTTGTGGAGGCATGGATTGTGTGTCTAGGTGTGGTGGGGCCGGGTGAGTTGTGGAGGCATGGATTGTGTGTCTAGGTGTGGTGGGGCCGGGTGAGTTGTGGAGGCATGGATTGTGTATCTAGGTGTGGTGGGGCCGGGTGAGTTGTGGAGGCATGGACTGTGTGTCTAGGTGTGGTGGGGCCGGGTGAGTTGTGGAGGCATGGATTGTGTGTCTAGGTGTGGTGGGGCCGGGTGAGTTGTGGAGGCATGGATTGTGTGTCTAGGTGTGGTGGGGCCGGGTGAGTTGTGGAGGCATGGATTGTGTGTCTAGGTGTGGTGGGGCCGGGTGAGTTGTGGAGGCATGGACTGTGTGTCTAGGTGTGGTGGGGCCGGGTGAGTTGTGGAGGCATGGATTGTGTGTCTAGGTGTGGTGGGGCCGGGTGAGTTGTGGAGGCATGGATTGTGTGTCTAGGTGTGGTGGGGCCGGGTGAGTTGTGGAGGCATGGATTGTGTGTCTAGGTGTGGTGGGGCCGGGTGAGTTGTGGAGGCATGGATTGTGTGTCAAGGTGTGGTGTGTGTCTAGGTGTGGTGGGGCCGGGTGAGTTGTGGAGGCATGGATTGTGTGTCTAGGTGTGGTGGGGCCGGGTGAGTTGTGGAGGCATGGATTGTGTGTCTAGGTGTGGTGGGGCCGGGTGAGTTGTGGAGGCATGGATTGTGTGTCTAGGTGTGGTGGGGCCGGGTGAGTTGTGGAGGCATGGATTGTGTGTCTAGGTGTGGTGGGGCCGGGTGAGTTGTGGAGGCATGGAGTGTGTGTCTAGGTGTGGTGGGGCCGGGTGAGTTGTGGAGGCATGGATTGTGTGTCTAGGTGTGGTGGGGCCGGGTGAGTTGTGGAGGCATGGACTGTGTGTCTAGGTGTGGTGGGGCCGGGTGAGTTGTGGAGGCATGGATTGTGTGTCTAGGTGTGGTGGGGCCGGGTGAGTTGTGGAGGCATGGATTGTGTGTCTAGGTGTGGTGGGGCCGGGTGAGTTGTGGAGGCAAGGATTGTGTGTCTAGGTGTGGTGGGGCCGGGTGAGTTGTGGAGGCATGGATTGTGTGTCTAGGTGTGGTGGGGCCGGGTGAGTTGTGGAGGCATGGATTGTGTGTCTAGGTGTGGTGGGGCCGGGCGAGTTGTGGAGGCATGGACTGTGTGTCTAGGTGTGGTGGGGCCGGGTGAGTTGTGGAGGCATGGACTGTGTGTCTAGGTGTGGTGGGGCCGGGTGAGTTGTGGAGGCATGGATTGTGAGTCTAGGTGTGGTGGGGCCGGGTGAGTTGTGGAGGCATGGACTGTGTGTCTAGGTGTGGTGGGGCCGGGTGAGTTGTAGAGGCATGGATTGTGTGTCTAGGTGTGGTGTGGCCGGGTGAGTTGTGGAGGCATGGACTGTGTGTCTAGGTGTGGTGGGGCCGGGTGAGTTGTGGAGGCATGGATTGTGTGTCTAGGTGTGGTGGGGCCGGGTGAGTTGTGGAGGCATGGATTGTGTGTCTAGGTGTGGTGGGGCCGGGTGAGTTGTGGAGGCATGGACTGTGTGTCTAGGTGTGGTGGGGCCGGGTGAGTTGTGGAGGCATGGATTGTGTGTCTAGGTGTGGTGGGGCCGGGTGAGTTGTGGAGGCATGGATTGTGTGTCTAGGTATGGTGGGGCCGGGTGAGTTGTGGAGGCATGGACTGTGTGTCTAGGTGTGGTGGGGCCGGGTGAGTTGTGGAGGCATGGACTGTGTGTCTAGGTGTGGTGGGGCCGGGTGAGTTGTGGAGGCATGGATTGTGTGTCTAGGTGTGGTGGGGCCGGGTGAGTTGTGGAGGCATGGATTGTGTGTCTATGTGTGGTGGGGCCGGGTGAGTTGTGGAGGCATGGATTGTGTGTCTAGGTGTGGTGGGGCCGGGTGAGTTGTGGAGGCATGGATTGTGTGTCTAGGTGTGGTGGGGCCGGGCGAGTTGTGGAGGCATGGACTGTGTGTCTAGGTGTGGTGGGGCCGGGTGAGTTGTGGAGGCATGGACTGTGTGTCTAGGTGTGGTGGGGCCGGGTGAGTTGTGGAGGCATGGATTGTGAGTCTAGGTGTGGTGGGGCCGGGTGAGTTGTGGAGGCATGGGCTGTGTGTCTAGGTGTGGTGGGGCCGGGTGAGTTGTAGAGGCATGGATTGTGTGTCTAGGTGTGGTGTGGCCGGGTGAGTTGTGGAGGCATGGACTGTGTGTCTAGGTGTGGTGGGGCCGGGTGAGTTGTGGAGGCATGGATTGTGTGTCTAGGTGTGGTGAGGCCGGGTGAGTTCTGGAGGCATGGATTGTGTGTCTAGGTGTGGTGGGGCCGGGTGGGTTGTGGAGGCATGGACTGTGTGTCTAGGTGTGGTGGGGCCGGGTGAGTTGTGGAGGCATGGAGTGTGTGTCTAGGTGTGGTGGGGCCGGGTGAGTTGTGGAGGCATGGATTGTGAGTCTAGGTGTGGTGGGGCCGGGTGAGTTGTGGAGGCATGGACTGTGTGTCTAGGTGTGGTGGGGCCGGGTGAGTTGTAGAGGCATGGATTGTGTGTCTAGGTGTGGTGTGGCCGGGTGAGTTGTGGAGGCATGGACTGTGTGTCTAGGTGTGGTGGGGCCGGGTGAGTTGTGGAGGTATGGATTGTGTGTCTAGGTGTGGTGGGGCCGGGTGAGTTGTGGAGGCATGGATTGTGTGTCTAGGTGTGGTGGGGCCGGGTGGGTTGTGGAGGCATGGACTGTGTGTCTAGGTGTGGTGGGGCCGGGTGAGTTGTGGAGGCATGGATTGTGTATCTAGGTGTGGTGGGACCGGGTGAGTTGTGGAGGCATGGACTGTGTGTCTAGGTGTGGTGGGACCGGGTGAGTTGTGGAGGCATGGATTGGGTGTCTAGGTGTGGTGGGGCCGGGTGAGTTGTGGAGGCATGGATTGTGTGTCTAGGTGTGGTGGGGCCGGGTGAGTTGTGGAGGCATGGATTGTGTGTCTAGGTGTGGTGGGGCCGGGTGAGTTGTGGAGGCATGGACTGTATGTCTAGGTGTGGTGGGGCCGGGTGAGTTGTAGAGGCATGGATTGTGTGTCTACGTGTGGTGGGGCCGGGTGAGTTGTGGAGGCATGGATTGTGTGTCTAGGTGTGGTGGGGCCGGGTGAGTTGTGGAGGCATGGATTGTGTGTCTAGGTGTGGTGGGGCCGGGTGAGTTGTGGAGGCATGGATTGTGTGTCAAGGTGTGGTGGGTGTCTAGGTGTGGTGGGGCCGGGTGAGTTGTGGAGGCATGGATTGTGTGTCTAGGTGTGGTGGGGCCGGGTGAGTTGTGGAGGCATGGATTGTGTGTCTAGGTGTGGTGGGGCCGGGTGAGTTGTGGAGGCATGGATTGTGTGTCTAGGTGTGGTGGGCCGGGTGAGTTGTGGAGGCATGGATTGTGTGTCTAGGTGTGGTGGGGCCGGGTGAGTTGTGGAGGCATGGAGTATGTGTCTAGGTGTGGTGGGTCCGGGTGAGTTGTGGAGGCATGGATTGTGTGTCTAGGTATGGTGGGGCCGGGTGAGTTGTGGAGGCATGGACTGTGAGTCTAGGTGTGGTGGGGCCGGGTGAGTTGTGGAGGCATGGACTGTGTGTCTAGGTGTGGTGGGGCCGGGTGAGTTGTGGAGGCATGGATTGTGTGTCTAGGTGTGGTGGGGCCGGGTGAGTTGTGGAGGCATGGATTGTGTGTCTAGGTGTGGTGGGGCCGGGTGAGTTGTGGAGGCATGGATTGTGTGTCTAGGTGTGGTGGGGCCGGGTGAGTTGTGGAGGCATGGATTGTGTGTCTAGGTGTTGTGGGGCCGGGCGAGTTGTGGAGGCATGGACTGTGTGTCTAGGTGTGGTGGGGCCGGGTGAGTTGTGGAGGCATGGACTGTGTGTCTAGGTGTGGTGGGGCCGGGTGAGTTGTGGAGGCATGGATTGTGAGTCTAGGTGTGGTGGGGCCGGGTGAGTTGTGGAGGCATGGATTGTGTGTCTAGGTGTGGTGGGGCCGGGTGAGTTGTAGAGGCATGGATTGTGTGTCTAGGTGTGGCGTGGCCGGGTGAGTTGTGGAGGCATGGACTGTGTGTCTAGGTGTGGTGGGGCCGGGTGAGTTGTGGAGGCATGGATTGTGTGTCTAGGTGTGGTGGGGCCGGGTGAGTTGTGGAGGCATGGATTGTGTGTCTAGGTGTGGTGGGGCAGGGTGAGTTGTGGAGGCATGGACTGTGTGTCTAGGTGTAGTGGGGCCGGGTGAGTTGTAGAGGCATGGATTGTGTGTCTAGGTGTGGTGTGGCCGGGTGAGTTGTGGAGGCATGGATTGTGTGTCTAGGTATGGTGGGGCCGGGTGAGTTGTGGAGGCATGGACTGTGTGTCTAGGTGTGGTGGGGCCGGGTGAGTTGTGGAGGCATGGACTGTGTGTCTAGGTGTGGTGGGGCCGGGTGAGTTGTGGAGGCATGGATTGTGTGTCTAGGTGTGGTGGGGCCGGGTGAGTTGTGGAGGCATGGATTGTGTGTCTAGGTGTGGTGGGGCCGGGTGAGTTGTGGAGGCATGGATTGTGTGTCTAGGTGTGGTGGGGCCGGGTGAGTTGTGGAGGCATGGATTGTGTGTCTAGGTGTGGTGGGGCCGGGCGAGTTGTGGAGGCATGGACTGTGTGTCTAGGTGTGGTGGGGCCGGGTGAGTTGTGGAGGCATGGATTGTGTGTCTAGGTGTGGTGGGGCCGGGCGAGTTGTGGAGGCATGGACTGTGTGTCTAGGTGTGGTGGGGCCGGGTGAGTTGTGGAGGCATGGACTGTGTGTCTAGGTGTGGTGCGGCTGGGTGAGTTGTGGCGGGGTGAGTTGTATGTCTAGGTGAGGTGAGGCAGGATGGGTTGTGGCGAGTGGGTTGTGTGTCTAGGTGTGGTGGGGCGAGATGGGTTGTGGCGGGGTGGGTTGTATGTCTATGTGTGGTGTGGCGGTGGGTTGTGTGTCTAGGTGTGTTGGGGCGGGGTGGGTTGTGTGTCTAGGTGTGGTGGGGCGGGGTGGGTTGGAGCATGGTGGGTTGTGTGTCTAGGTATGGTGGGGCCGGGTGAGTTGTGGAGGCATGGACTGTGTGTCTAGGTGTGGTGGGTCCGGGTGAGTTGTGGAGGCATGGATTGTGTGTCTAGGTGTGGTGGGGCCGGGTGAGTTGTGGAGGCATGGACTGTGTGTCTAGGTGTGGTGGGGCCGGGTGAGTTGTGGAGGCATGGATTGTGTGTCTAGGTGTGGTTGGGCCGGGTGAGTTGTGGCTGGGTGAGTTGTATGTCTAGGTGTGGTGAGGCAGGATGGGTTGTGACGGGGTGGGTTGTTTGTCTAGGTGTGGTGCGGCAGGTGGGTTGTGTGTCAATGTGTGGTGTGGCGGGTAGGTTGTGGCGGCGGGGTTGTATGTCTAGGTGTGGTGAGGCAGGATGGGTTGTGGCGAGTGGGTTGTGTGTCTAGGTGTGGTGGGGCGAGATGGGTTGTGGCGGGGTGCGTTGTGTGTCTAGGTGTGGTGGGGCGGGATGGGTTGTGACGGGGTGGGTTGTTTGTCTAGGTGTGGTGCGGCGGGTGGGTTGTGTGTCAATGTGTGGTGTGGCGGGTATGTTGTGGCGGGGTGGGTTGTATGTCTATGTGTGGTGTGGCGGGTGGGTTGTGTGTCTAGGTGTGTTGGGGCGAGTGGGTTGTGTGTCTAGGTGCGGTGGGGCGAGATGGGTTGTGGCGGGGTGCGTTGTGTGTCTAGGTGTGGTGGGGCGGGATGGGTTGTGACGGGGTGGGTTGTTTGTCTAGGTGTGGTGCGGCGGGTGGGTTGTGTGTCAATGTGTGGTGTGGCGGGTATGTTGTGGCGTGGTTGGTTGTATGTCTATGTGTGGTGTGGCGGGTGGGTTGTGTGTCTAGGTGTGTTGGGGCGGGGTGGGTTGTGTGTCTAGGTATGGTGGGGCCGGGTGAGTGGTGGAGGCATGGACTGTGTGTCTAGGTGTGGTGGGGCCGGGTGAGATGTGGAGGCATGGATTGTGTGTCTAGGTGTGGTGGGGCCGGGTGAGTTGTGGAGGCATGGACTGTGTGTCTAGGTGTGGTGGGGCAGGGTGAGTTGTGGAGGCATGGATTGTGTGTCTAGGTGTGGTGGGGCAGGGTGAGTTGTGGAGGCATGGATTGTGTGTCTAGGTGTGGTGAGGCAGGATGGGTTGTGGCGGGTGTGTTGTGTGTCTAGGTGTGGTGGGGCGAGATGGGTTGTGGCGGGGTGGGTTGTGTGTCTAGGTGTGGTGGGGCGAGATGGGTTGTGGCGGGGTGGGTTGTGTGTCTAGGTGTGGTGGGGCGGGATGGGTTGTGACGGGGTGGGTTGTTTGTCTAGGTGTGGTGCGGCGGGTGGGTTGTGTGTCAATGTGTGGTGTGGCGGGTAGGTTGTGGCGGGGTGGGTTGTATGTCTATGTGTGGTGTGGCGGGTGGGTTGTGTGTCTAGGTGTGTTGGGGCGGGGTGGGTTGTGTGTCTAGGTGTGGTGGGGCGGGGTGGGTTGGAGCATGGTGGGTTGTGTGTCTAGGTATGGTGGGGCCGGGTGAGTTGTGGAGGCATGGACTGTGTGTCTAGGTGTGGTGGGGCCGGGCGAGTTGTGGAGGCATGGACTGTGTGTCTAGGTGTGGTGGAGCCGGGTGAGTTGTGGAGGCATGGATTGTGTGTCTAGGTGTGGTGGGGCCGGGTGAGTTGTGGAGGCATGGATTGTGTGAACACATACCCGCGAATCTAAGAGAAGACATTATGATGTAACACATACCCGCTAATCTAAATGTAGGCATTATGATATGACACATACCCGCTAATCTAAGGGTAGACATTATGATGTAACACACACCCGCTAATCTAAGGGTAGACATTATGATGTATACATACCCGCTAATCTAAGCGTAGACATTATGATGTAACACATACCCGCGAATCTAAGGATAGACATTATGATGTAACACATACCCACTAATCTAAGGGTAGACATTATGATGTATACACACCCGCTAATATAAGGGTAGACCTTATGATGTACACATACCCGTTAATCTAAGAGTAGACATTATGATGTAACACATACCCGCTAATCTAAGTGTAGGGATTATGATATGACACATACCCGCTAATCTAAGGGTAGACATTATGATGTAACACATACCCGCCAATCTAAGGGTAGACATTATGATGTACACATACCCGCTAATCTAAGGGTAGTCATTATGATGTAACACATACCCGCTAATCTAAGGGTAGACATTATGATTTAACACATACCCGCGAATCTAAGAGAAGACATTATGA
This sequence comes from Chaetoderma sp. LZ-2023a, assembly GCA_034401795.1. NCBI lineage: Eukaryota > Metazoa > Mollusca > Caudofoveata > Chaetodermatida > Chaetodermatidae > Chaetoderma > Chaetoderma sp. LZ-2023a. Next base: position 16,302 of record JAVVLW010001005.1, read on the forward strand.
TGTAACACATACCCGCTAATCTAAGTGTAGGAATTATGATATGACACATACCCGCTAATCTAAGGGTAGACATTATGATGTAACACATACCCGCTAATCTAAGGGTAGACATTATGATGTATACACACCCGCTAATCTAAGGGTAGACATTATGATGTAACACATACCCGCTAATCTAAGGGTAGACATTATGATGTAACACATACCCGCTAATCTAAGGGTAGACATTATGATGTAACACATACCCGCTAATCTAAGGGTAGACATTATGATGTAACACATACCCGCTAATCTAAGTGTAGGCATTATGATATGACACATACCCGCTAATCTAAGGGTAGACATTATGATGTAACACATACCCGCCAATCTAAGGGTAGACAGTATGATGTACACATACCCGCTAATCTAAGGGTAGACATTATGATTTAACACATACCCGCGAATCTAAGAGTAGACATTATGATGTAACACATACCCGCTAATCTAAGGGTAGACATTAAGATGTAACACAGACCCGCTAATCTAAGGGGAGACATTATGATGTAACACATACCCGCTAATCTGAGGATAGACATTATGATGTAACACATACCGACTAATCTAAGGGTAGACATTATGATGTAACACATACCCGCTAATCTAAGGGTAGACATTATGATGTAACACAGACCCGCTAATCTAATGGTAGACATTATGATGTAACACATACCCGCGAATCTAAGAGTAGACATTATGGAATAAAACACATACCCGCTAATCTAAGGGTAGACATTATGATGTAACACATACCTGCTAATATAAGGGTAGACATTATGATGTAACACATATCCGCTAATCTAAGGGTAGACATTATGATGTAACACATACCCGCTAATCTAAAGGTAGATATTATGATGTAACACATACCCGCTAATCTAAGGGTAGACATTATGATGTAACACATACCCGCTAATCTAAGGGTAGACATTATGTAACACATACCCGCTAATCTAAGGGTAGACATTATGATGTAACACATACCCGCTAATCTAATGGTAGACATTATGATGTAACACATACCCGCTAATCTAGGGGTAGACATTATGATGTAACACAGACCCGCTAATCTAAGGGTAGACATTATGATGTAACACATACCCCATAATCTAAGGGTAGACATTATGATGTAACACATACCCGCTAATCTAAGCGTAGACATTATGATGTAACACATACCCGCTAATCTAAGGGTAGACATTATGATGTAACACATACCAGCTAATCTAAGGGTAGACATTATGATGTAACACATACCCGCTAATCTAAGGGTAGACATTATGATGTAACACATACCCGCTAATCTAAGGGTAGACATTATGATGTAACAGATACCCGCTAATCTAAGGGTAGACATTATGATGTAACACATACCCGCTAATCTAAGGGTAGACATTTTGATGTAACACATACCCGCTAATCTAATGGTAGACATTATGATGTAACACATACCCGCTAACCTAAGGGTAGACATTATGATGTGTACATACCCGCTAATCTAAGGGTAGACATTATGATGTACACATACCCGCTAATCTAAGGGTAGACATTATGATGTAACACATACCCGCGAATCTAAGGATAGACATTATGATGTAACACATACCCACTAATCTAAGGGTAGACATTATGATGTAACACATACCCGCTAATCTAAGGGTAGACATTATGATGTAACACATACCCGCTAATCTAAGGGTAGACATTATGATGTAACACATACCTGCTAATATAAGGGTAGACATTATGATGTAACACACACCCGCTAATCTAAGGGTAGACATTATGATGTAACACATACCCGCTAATCTAAGGGTAGACATTATGATGTAACACAGACCCGCTAATCTAATGGTAGACATTATGATGTAACACATACCCGCGAATCTAAGAGTAGACATTATGGAATAAAACACATACCCGCTAATCTAAGGGTAGACATTATGATGTAACACATACCTGCTAATATAAGGGTAGACATTATGATGTAACACATATCCGCTAATCTAAGGGTAGACATTATGATGTAACACATACCCGCTAATCTAAAGGTAGATATTATGATGTAACACATACCCGCTAATCTAAGGGTAGACATTATGATGTAACACATACCCGCTAATCTAAGGGTAGACATTATGTAACACATACCCGCTAATCTAAGGGTAGACATTATGATGTAACACATACCCGCTAATCTAATGGTAGACATTATGATGTAACACATACCCGCTAATCTAGGGGTAGACATTATGATGTAACACAGACCCGCTAATCTAAGGGTAGACATTATGATGTAACACATACCCCCTAATCTAAGGGTAGACATTATGATGTAACACATACCCGCTAATCTAAGCGTAGACATTATGATGTAACACATACCCGCTAATCTAAGGGTAGACATTATGATGTAACACATACCAGCTAATCTAAGGGTAGACATTATGATGTAACACATACCCGCTAATCTAAGGGTAGACATTATGATGTAACACATACCCGCTAATCTAAGGGTAGACATTATGATGTAACAGATACCCGCTAATCTAAGGGTAGACATTATGATGTAACACATACCCGCTAATCTAAGGGTAGACATTTTGATGTAACACATACCCGCTAATCTAATGGTAGACATTATGATGTAACACATACCCGCTAACCTAAGGGTAGACATTATGATGTGTACATACCCGCTAATCTAAGGGTAGACATTATGATGTACACATACCCGCTAATCTAAGGGTAGACATTATGATGTAACACATACCCGCGAATCTAAGGATAGACATTATGATGTAACACATACCCACTAATCTAAGGGTAAACATTATGATGTAACACATACCCGCTAATCTAAGGGTAGACATTATGATGTAACACATACCCGCGAATCTAAGAGTAGACATTATGGTGTAACACATACCCGCTAATCTAAGGGTAGACATTATGATGTAACACATACCCGCTAATCTAAGGGTAGACATTATGATGTAACACATACCTGCTAATATAAGGGTAGACATTATGATGTAACACATATCCGCTAATCTAAGGGTAGACATTATGATGTAACACATACCCGCTAATCTAAGGGTAGATATTATGATGTAACACATACCCGCTAATCTAAGGGTAGACATTATGATGTAACACATACCCGCTAATCTAAGGGTAGACATTATGATGTAACACAGACCCGCTAATCTAAGGGTAGACATTATGAAGTAACACATACCCGCGAATCTAAGAGTAGACATTATGATGTAACACATACCCGCTAAACTAAGGGTAGACATTATGATGTAACACATACCCGCTAATATAAGGGTAGACATTATGATGTAACACATACCCGCTAAACTAAGGGTAGACATTATGATGTAACACATACCCGCTAATCTAAGGGTAGACATTATGATGTAACACATACCCGCTAATATAAGGGTAGACATTATGATGTAACACATACCCGCTAATCTAAGGGTAGACATTATGATGTAACACATACCCGCTAATCTAAGGGTAGACATTATGATGTAACACATACCCGCTAATCTAAGGGTAGACATTATGATGTAACACATACCCGCTAATCTAAGGGTAGACATTATGATGTAACACATACCCGCTAATCTAAGGGTAGACATTATGATGTAACACATACCCGCTAATCTAAGGGTAGACATTATGATTTAACACATACCCGCGAATCTAAGAGAAGACATTATGATGTAACACATACCCGCTAATCTAAATGTAGGCATTATGATATGACACATACCCGCTAATCTAAGGGTAGACATTATGATGTAACACATACCCGCTAATCTAAGGGTAGACATTATGATGTATACACACCCGCTAATATAAGGGTAGACATTATGATGTACACATACCCGTTAATCTAAGAGTAGACATTATGATGTAACACATACCCGCTAATCTAAGTGTAGGGATTATGATATGACACATACCCGCTAATCTAAGGGTAGACATTATGATGTAACACATACCCGCCAATCTAAGGGTAGACATTATGATGTACACATACCCGCTAATCTAAGGGTAGTCATTATGATGTAACACATACCCGCTAATCTAAGGGTAGACATTATGATTTAACACATACCCGCGAATCTAAGAGAAGACATTATGATGTAACACATACCCGCTAATCTAAGTGTAGGCATTATGATATGACACATACCCGCTAATCTAAGGGTAGACATTATGATGTAACACATACCCGCTAATCTAAGGGTAGACATTATGATGTATACACACCCGCTAATCTAATGGTAGACATTATGATGTAACACATACCCGCTAATCTAAGGGTAGACATTATGATGTAACACATACCCGCTAATCTAAGGGTAGACATTATGATGTAACACATACCCGCTAATCTAAGGGTAGACATTATGATGTAACACATACCCGCTAATCTAAGTGTAGGCATTATGATATGACACATACCCGCTAATCTAAGGGTAGACATTATGATGTAACACATACCCGCCAATCTAAGGGTAGACAGTATGATGTACACATACCCGCTAATCTAAGGGTAGACACTATGATGTAACACATACCCGCTAATCTAAAGGTAGACATTATGATTTAACACATACCAGCGAATCTAAGAGTAGACATTATGATGTAACACATACCCGCTAATCTAAGGGTAGACATTATGATGTAACACATACCCGCTAATCTAAGGGGAGACATTATGATGTAACACATACCCGCTAATCTAAGGGTAGACATTATGATGTAACACATACCCGCTAATCTAAGGGTAGACATTATGATGTAACACATACCCGCTAATCTAATGGTAGACATTATGATGTAACACATACCCGCTAATCTAAGTGTAGGCATTATGATATGACACATACCTGCTAATATAAGGGTAGACATTATGATGTAACACATATCCGCTAATCTAAGGGTAGACATTATGATGTAACACATACCCGCTAATCTAAGGGTAGATATTATGATGTAACACATACCCGCTAATCTAAGGGTAGACATTATGATGTAACACATACCCGCTAATCTAAGGGTAGACATTATGATGTAACACAGACCTGCTAATCTAAGGGTAGACATTATGATGTAACACATACCCGCGAATCTAAGAGAAGACATTATGATGTAACACATACCCGCTAAACTAAGGGTAGACATTATGATGTAACACATACCCGCTAATATAAGGGTAGACATTATGATGTAACACATACCCGCTAAACTAAGGGTAGACATTATGATGTAACACATACCCGCTAATCTAAGGGTAGACATTATGATGTAACACATACCCGCTAATATAAGGGTAGACATTATGATGTAACACATACCCGCTAATCTAAGGGTAGACATTATGATGTAACACATACCCGCTAATCTAAGGGTAGACATTATGATGTAACACATACCCGCTAATCTAAGGGTAGACATTATGATGTAACACATACCCGCTAATCTAAGGGTAGACATTATGATGTAACACATACCCGCTAATCTAAGGGTAGACATTATGATGTAACACATACCCGCTAATCTAAGGGTAGACATTATGATTTAACACATACCCACGAATCTAAGAGAAGACATTATGATGTAACAAATACCCGCTAATCTAAATGTAGGCATTATGATATGACACATACCCGCTAATCTAAGGGTAGACATTATGATGTAACACATACCCGCTAATCTAAGGGTAGACATTATGATGTATACACACCCGCTAATATAAGGGTAGACATTATGATGTACACATACCCGTTAATCTAAGAGTAGACATTATGATGTAACACATACCCGCTAATCTAAGTGTAGGGATTATGATATGACACATACCCGCTAATCTAAGGGTAGACATTATGATGTAACACATACCCGCCAATCTAAGGGTAGACATTATGATGTACACATACCCGCTAATCTAAGGGTAGTCATTATGATGTAACACATACCCGCTAATCTAAGGGTAGACATTATGATTTAACACATACCCGCGAATCTAAGAGAAGACATTATGATGTAACACATACCCGCTAATCTAAGTGTAGGCATTATGATATGACACATACCCGCTAATCTAAGGGTAGACATTATGATGTAACACATACCCGCTAATCTAAGGGTAGACATTATGATGTATACACACCCGCTAATCTAATGGTAGACATTATGATGTAACACATACCCGCTAATGTAAGGGTAGACATTATGATGTAACACATACCCGCTAATCTAAGGGTAGACATTATGATGTAACACATACCCGCTAATCTAAGGGTAGACATTATGATGTAACACATACCCGCTAATCTAAGTGTAGGCATTATGATATGACACATACCCGCTAATCTAAGGGTAGACATTATGATGTAACACATACCCGCCAATCTAAGGGTAGACACTATGATGTACACATACCCGCTAATCTAAGGGTAGACACTATGATGTAACACATACCCGCTAATCTAAAGGTAGACATTATGATTTAACACATACCCGCGAATCTAAGAGTAGACATTATGATGTAACACATACCCGCTAATCTAAGGGGAGACATTATGATGTAACACATACCCGCTAATCTAAGGGTAGACATTATGATGTAACACATACCCGCTAATCTAAGGGTAGACATTATGATGTAACACATACCCGCTAATCTAAGGGTAGACATTATGATGTAACACATACCCGCCAATCTAAGTGTAGGCATTATGATATGACACATACCTGCTAATATAAGGGTAGACATTATGATGTAACACATATCCGCTAATCTAAGGGTAGACATTATGATGTAACACATACCCGCTAATCTAAGGGTAGATATTATGATGTAACACATATCCGCTAATCTAAGGGTAGACATTATGATGTAACACATACCCGCTAATCTAAGGGTAGACATTATGATGTAACACAGACCCGCTAATCTAAGGGTAGACATTATGATGTAACACATACCCGCGAATCTAAGAGAAGACATTATGATGTAACACATACCCGCTAAACTAAGGGTAGACATTATGATGTAACACATACCCGCTAATATAAGGGTAGACATTATGATGTAACACATACCCGCTAAACTAAGGGTAGACATTATGATGTAACACATACCCGCTAATCTAAGGGTAGACATTATGATGTAACACATACCCGCTAATATAAGGGTAGACATTATGATGTAACACATACCCGCTAATCTAAGGGTAGACATTATGATGTAACACATACCCGCTAATCTAAGGGTAGACATTATGATGTAACACATACCCGCTAATCTAAGGGTAGACATTATGATGTAACACATACCCGCTAATCTAAGGGTAGACATTATGATGTAACACATACCCGCTAATCTAAGGGTAGACATTATGATGTTACACATACCCGCTAATCTAAGGGTAGACATTATGATTTAACACATACCCACGAATCTAAGAGAAGACATTATGATGTAACAAATACCCGCTAATCTAAATGTAGGCATTATGATATGACACATACCCGCTAATCTAAGGGTAGACATTATGATGTAACACATACCCGCTAATCTAAGGGTAGACATTATGATGTATACACACCCGCTAATATAAGGGTAGACATTATGATGTACACATACCCGTTAATCTAAGAGTAGACATTATGATGTAACACATACCCGCTAATCTAAGTGTAGGGATTATGATATGACACATACCCGCTAATCTAAGGGTAGACATTATGATGTAACACATACCCGCCAATCTAAGGGTAGACATTATGATGTACACATACCCGCTAATCTAAGGGTAGTCATTATGATGTAACACATACCCGCTAATCTAAGGGTAGACATTATGATTTAACACATACCCGCGAATCTAAGAGAAGACATTATGATGTAACACATACCCGCTAATCTAAGTGTAGGCATTATGATATGACACATACCCGCTAATCTAAGGGTAGACATTATGATGTAACATATACCCGCTAATCTAAGGGTAGACATTATGATGTATACACACCCGCTAATCTAAGGGTAGACATTATGATGTAACACATACCCGCTAATCTAAGGGTAGACATTATGATGTAACACATACCCGCTAATCTAAGGGTAGACATTATGATGTAACACATACCCGCTAATCTAAGGGTAGACATTATGATGTAACACATACCCGCTAATCTAAGTGTAGGCATTATGATATGACACATACCCGCTAATCTAAGGGTAGACATTATGATGTAACACATACCCGCCAATCTAAGGGTAGACAGTATGATGTACACATACCCGCTAATCTAAGGGTAGACATTATGGTGTAACACATACCCGCTAATCTAAAGGTAGACATTATGATTTAACACATACCCGCGAATCTAAGAGTAGACATTATGATGTAACACATACCCGCTAATCTAAGGGTAGACATTATGATGTAACACATACCCGCTAATCTAAGGGGAGACATTATGATGTAACACATACCCGCTAATCTAAGGGTAGACATTATGATGTAACACATACCCGCGCATCTAAGAGTAGACATTATGATGTAACACATACCCGCTAATCTAAGGGTAGACATTATGATGTAACACATACCCGCGAATCTAAGGGTAGACATTATGATGTAACACATACCCGCTAATCTAAGGGTAGACATTATGATGTATACACACCCGCTAATTTAAGGGTAGACATTATGATGTAACACATACCCGCTAATCTAAGGGTAGACATTATGATGTAACACATACCCGCTAATCTAAGGGTAGACGTTATGATGTAACACATACCCGCTAATCTAAGGGTAGACATTATGATGTAACACATACCCGCTAATCTAAGTGTAGGCATTATGATATGACACATACCCGCTAATCTAAGGGTAGACATTATGTTGTAACACATACCCGCTAATCTAAGGGTAGACATTATGATGTAACACATACCCGCTAATCTAAGGGTAGACATTATGATGTAACACATAACCGCTAATCTAAGGGTAGACATTATGATGTAACACATACCCGCTAATCTAAGGGTAGACATTATGATGTATACACACCCGCTAATCTAAGGGTAGACATTATGATGTAACACATACCCGCTAATCTAAGGGTAGACATTATGATGTAACACATACCCGCTAATCTAAGGGTAGACATTATGATGTAACACATACCCGCCAATCTAAGGGTAGACAGTATGATGTACACATACCCGCTAATCTAAGGGTAGACATTATGATGTAACACATACCCGCTAATCTAAGGGTAGACATTATGATTTAACACATACCCGCGAATCTAAGAGTAGACATTATGATGTAACACATACCCGCTAATCTAAAGGTAGACATTATAATGTAACACATACCCGCTAATCTAAGGGTAGACATTATGATGTAACACATACCCGCTAATTTAAGGGTAGACATTATGATGTAACACATACCCGCTAATCTAAGGGTAGACATTATGATGTAACACATACCCGCGCATCTAAGAATAGACATTATGATGTAACACATACCCGCTAATCTAAGGGTAGACATTAAGATGTAACACATCCCCGCTAATCTAAGGGTAGACATTATGATGTAACACATACCCGCCAATCTAAGGATAGACATTATGATGTAACACATACCCGCTATTCTAAGAGTAGACATTATGATGTAACACATACCCGCTAATCAAAGGGTAGACATTATGATGTAACACATCCCCGCTAATCTAAGGGTAGACATTATGATGTAACACATACCCGCTAATCTAAGGGTAGACATTATGATGTAACACATACCCGCTAATCTAAGTGTAGGCATTATGATATGACACATACCCGCTAATCTAAGGGTAGACATTATGATGTAACACATACCCGCCAATCTAAGGGTAGACATTATGATGTACACATACCCGCCAATCTAAGGGTAGACATTATGATGTACACATACCCGCTAATCTAAGGGTAGACATTATGATGTAACACATACCCGCTAATCTAAGGGTAGACATTATGATTTAACACATACCCGCGAATCTAAGAGTAGACATTATGATGTAACACATACCCGCTAATCTAAGGGTAGACATTATGATGTAACACATACCCGCTAATCTAAGGGGAGACATTATGATGTAACACATACCCGCTAATCTAAGGGTAGACATTATGATGTAACACATACCCGCGCATCTAAAAGTAGACATTATGATGTAACACATACCCGCGCATCTAAGAGTAGACATTATGATGTAACACATACCCGCTAATCTAAGGGTAGACATTATGATGTAACACATACCCGCGAATCTAAGGGTAGACATTATGATGTAACACATACCCGCTAATCTAAGGGTAGACATTATGATGTAATTCATACCCGCTAATCTAAGGGTAGACATTAAGATGTAACACATCCCCGCTAATCTAAGGGTAGACATTATGATGTAACACATACCCGCCAATCTAAGGATAGACATTATGATGTAACACATACCCGCTAATCTAAGAGTAGACATTATGATGTAACACATACCCGCTAATCAAAGGGTAGACATTATGATGTAACACATCCCCGCTAATCTAAGGGTAGACATTATGATGAAACACATACCCGCTAATCTAAGGGTAGACATTATGATGTAACACATACCCGCTAATCTAAGTGTAGGCATTATGATATGACACATACCCGCTAATCTAAGGGTAGACATTATGATGTAACACATACCCGCCAATCTAAGGGTAGACATTATGATGTACACATACCCGCTAATCTAAGGGTAGACATTATGATGTACACATACCCGCTAATCTAAGGGTAGACATTATGATGTAACACATACCCGCTAATCTAAGGGTAGACATTATGATGTAACACATACCCGCTAATCTAAGGGTAGACATTATGATGTAACACATACCCGCTAATCTAAGGGGAGACATTATGATGTAACACATACCCGCTAATCTAAGGGTAGACATTATGATGTAACACATACCCGCGCATCTAAGAGTAGACATTATGATGTAACACATACCCGCTAATCTAAGGGTAGACATTATGATGTAACACATACCCGCGAATCTAAGGGTAGACATTATGATGTAACACATACCCGCTAATCTAAGGGTAGACATTATGATGTAATTCATACCCGCTAATCTAAGGGTAGACATTATGATGTAACACATACCCGCGAATCTAAGAGTAGACATTATGATGTAACACATACTCGCTAATCTAAGGGTAGACATTATGATGTAACACATACCCGCTAATCTAAGGGTAGACATTATGATGTAACACATACCCGCTAATCTAAGGGTAGACATTATGACGTAACACATACCCGCTAATCTAAGGGTAGACATTATGATGTAACACATACCCGCGAATCTAAGAGTAGACATTATGATGTAACACATACCCGCTAATCTAAGGGTAGACATTATGATGTAACACATACCCGCTAATCTAAAGTAGACATTATAATGTAACACATACCCGCTAATCTAAGGGTAGACATTATGATGTAACACATACCCGCTAATTTAAGGGTAGACATTATGATGTAACACATACCCGCTAATCTAAGGGTAGACATTATGATGTAACACATACCCGCGCATCTAAGAATAGACATTATGATGTAACACATACCCGCTAATCTAAGGGTAGACATTAAGATGTAACACATCCCCGCTAATCTAAGGGTAGACATTATGATGTAACACATACCCGCCAATCTAAGGATAGACATTATGATGTAACACATACCCGCTATTCTAAGAGTAGACATTATGATGTAACACATACCCGCGCATCTAAGAGTAGACATTATGATGTAACACATACCCGCTAATCTAAGGGTAGACATTATGATGTAACACATACCCGCGAATCTAAGGGTAGACATTATGATGTAACACATACCCGCTAATCTAAGGGTAGACATTATGATGTAATTCATACCCGCTAATCTAAGGGTAGACATTAAGATGTAACACATCCCCGCTAATCTAAGGGTAGACATTATGATGTAACACATACCCGCCAATCTAAGGATAGACATTATGATGTAACACATACCCGCTAATCTAAGAGTAGACATTATGATGTAACACATACCCGCTAATCAAAGGGTAGACATTATGATGTAACACATCCCCGCTAATCTAAGGGTAGACATTATGATGAAACACATACCCGCTAATCTAAGGGTAGACATTATGATGTAACACATACCCGCTAATCTAAGTGTAGGCATTATGATATGACACATACCCGCTAATCTAAGGGTAGACATTATGATGTAACACATACCCGCCAATCTAAGGGTAGACATTATGATGTACACATACCCGCTAATCTAAGGGTAGACATTATGATGTACACATACCCGCTAATCTAAGGGTAGACATTATGATGTAACACATACCCGCTAATCTAAGGGTAGACATTATGATGTAACACATACCCGCTAATCTAAGGGTAGACATTATGATGTAACACATACCCGCTAATCTAAGGGGAGACATTATGATGTAACACATACCCGCTAATCTAAGGGTAGACATTATGATGTAACACATACCCGCGCATCTAAGAGTAGACATTATGATGTAACACATACCCGCTAATCTAAGGGTAGACATTATGATGTAACACATACCCGCGAATCTAAGGGTAGACATTATGATGTAACACATACCCGCTAATCTAAGGGTAGACATTATGATGTAATTCATACCCGCTAATCTAAGGGTAGACATTATGATGTAACACATACCCGCGAATCTAAGAGTAGACATTATGATGTAACACATACTCGCTAATCTAAGGGTAGACATTATGATGTAACACATACCCGCTAATCTAAGGGTAGACATTATGATGTAACACATACCCGCTAATCTAAGGGTAGACATTATGACGTAACACATACCCGCTAATCTAAGGGTAGACATTATGATGTAACACATACCCGCGAATCTAAGAGTAGACATTATGATGTAACACATACCCGCTAATCTAAGGGTAGACATTATGATGTAACACATACCCGCTAATCTAAAGTAGACATTATAATGTAACACATACCCGCTAATCTAAGGGTAGACATTATGATGTAACACATACCCGCTAATTTAAGGGTAGACATTATGATGTAACACATACCCGCTAATCTAAGGGTAGACATTATGATGTAACACATACCCGCGCATCTAAGAATAGACATTATGATGTAACACATACCCGCTAATCTAAGGGTAGACATTAAGATGTAACACATCCCCGCTAATCTAAGGGTAGACATTATGATGTAACACATACCCGCCAATCTAAGGATAGACATTATGATGTAACACATACCCGCTATTCTAAGAGTAGACATTATGATGTAACACATACCCGCTAATCAAAGGGTAGACATTATGATGTAACACATCCCCGCTAATCTAAGGGTAGACCTTATGATGTAACACATACCCGCTAATCTAAGGATAGACATTATGATGTAACACATACCCGCTAATCTAAGTGTAGGCATTATGATATGACACATACCCGCTAATCTAAGGGTAGACATTATGATGTAACACATACCCGCCAATCTAAGGGTAGACATTATGATGTACACATACCCGCTAATCTAAGGGTAGACATTATGATGTACACATACCCGCTAATCTAAGGGTAGACATTATGATGTAACACATACCCGCTAATCTAAGGGTAGACATTATGATTTAACACATACCCGCGAATCTAAGAGTAGACATTATGATGTAACACATACCCGCTAATCTAAGGGTAGACATTATGATGTAACACATACCCGCTAATCTAAGGGGAGACATTATGATGTAACACATACCCGCTAATCTAAGGGTAGACATTATGATGTAACACATACCCGCGCATCTAAGAGTAGACATTATGATGTAACACATACCCGCGCATCTAAGAGTAGACATTATGATGTAACACATACCCGCTAATCTAAGGGTAGACATTATGATGTAACACATACCCGCGAATCTAAGGGTAGACATTATGATGTAACACATACCCGCTAATCTAAGGGTAGACATTATGATGTAATTCATACCCGCTAATCTAAGGGTAGACATTATGATGTAACACATACCCGCGAATCTAAGAGTAGACATTATGATGTAACACATACTCGCTAATCTAAGGGTAGACATTATGATGTAACACATACCCGCTAATCTAAGGGTAGACATTATGATGTAACACATACCCGCTAATCTAAGGGTAGACATTATGACCTAACACATACCCGCTAATCTAAGGGTAGACATTATGATGTAACACATACCCGCGAATCTAAGAGTAGACATTATGATGTAACACATACCCGCTAATCTAAGGGTAGACATTATGATGTAACACATACCCGCTAATCTAAAGGTAGACATTATAATGTAACACATACCCGCTAATCTAAGGGTAGACATTATGATGTAACACATACCCGCTAATTTAAGGGTAGACATTATGATGTAACACATACCCGCTAATCTAAGGGTAGACATTATGATGTAACACATACCCGCGCATCTAAGAATAGACATTATGATGTAACACATACCCGCTAATCTAAGGGTAGACATTATGATGTAACACATACCCGCCAATCTAAGGGTAGACATTATGATGTAACACATACCCGCTAATCTAAGGGTAGACATTATGATGTAACACATACCCGCTAATCTAAGTGTAGGCATTATGATATGACACATACCCGCTAATCTAAGGGTAGACATTATGATGTACACATACCCGCTAATCTAAGGGTAGGCATTTTGAAGTAACACATACCCGCTAATCTAAGGGTAGATATTGTGATGTACACATACCCACTAATCCAAGGGTAGACATTATGATGTACACATACCCGGTAATCTAAGGGTAGACATTATGATGTACACATACCCGCTAATCTAAGGGTAGACATTATGATGTACACATACACGCTAACCTAAGGGTAGACATTATGATGTATACATACCCGCTAATCTAAGGGTAGACATTATGATGTAACACATACCCGCTAATCTAAGGGTAGACATTATGATTTAACACATACCCGCGAATCTAAGAGAAGACATTATGATGTAACACATACCCGCTAACCTAAGTGTAGGCATTATGATATGACACATACCCGCTAATCTAAGGGTAGACATTATGATGTAACACATACTCGCTAATCTAAGGGTAGATATTATGATGTAACACATACCCGCTAATCTAAGGGTAGACATTATGATGTAACACATACCAGCTAATCTAAGGGTAGACATTATGATGTAACACATACCCGCTAATCTAAGGGTGGACATTATGGTGTACACATACCCGCTAATCTAAGGGTAGACATTATGATGTAACACATACCCGCGAATCTAAGGGTAGACATTATGATGTAACACATACCCGCTAATCTAAGGGTAGACATTATGATGTAATTCATACCCGCTAATCTAAGGGTACACATTATGATGTAATTCATACCCGCGAATCTAAGAGTAGACATTATGATGTAACACATACCCGCGAATCTAAGGGTAGACATTATGATGTAACACATACTCGCTAATCTAAGGGTAGACATTATGATGTAACACATACCCGCTAATCTAAGGGTAGACATTATGATGTAACACATACCCGCTAATCTAATGGTAGACATTATGATGTAACACATACCCGCTAACCTAAGGGTAGACATTATGATGTATACATACCCGCTAATCTAAGGGTAGACATTATGATGTAACACCTACACGCTAATCTAAGGGTAGACATTATGATGTAACACATACCCGCCAATCTAAGGATAGACATTATGATGTAACACATACCCGCTAATCTAAGAGTAGACATTATGATGTAACACATACCCGCTAATCAAAGGGTAGACATTATGATGTAACACATCCCCGCTAATCTAAGGGTAGACATTATGATGAAACACATACCCGCTAATCTAAGGGTAGACATTATGATGTAACACATACCCGCTAATCTAAGTGTAGGCATTATGATATGACACATACCCGCTAATCTAAGGGTAGACATTATGATGTAACACATACCCGCCAATCTAAGGGTAGACATTATGATGTACACATACCCGCTAATCTAAGGGTAGACATTATGATGTACACATACCCGCTAATCTAAGGGTAGACATTATGATGTAACACATACCCGCTAATCTAAGGGTAGACATTATGATGTAACACATACCCGCTAATCTAAGGGTAGACATTATGATGTAACACATACCCGCTAATCTAAGGGGAGACATTATGATGTAACACATACCCGCTAATCTAAGGGTAGACATTATGATGTAACACATACCCGCGCATCTAAGAGTAGACATTATGATGTAACACATACCCGCTAATCTAAGGGTAGACATTATGATGTAACACATACCCGCGAATCTAAGGGTAGACATTATGATGTAACACATACCCGCTAATCTAAGGGTAGACATTATGATGTAATTCATACCCGCTAATCTAAGGGTAGACATTATGATGTAACACATACCCGCGAATCTAAGAGTAGACATTATGATGTAACACATACTCGCTAATCTAAGGGTAGACATTATGATGTAACACATACCCGCTAATCTAAGGGTAGACATTATGATGTAACACATACCCGCTAATCTAAGGGTAGACATTATGACGTAACACATACCCGCTAATCTAAGGGTAGACATTATGATGTAACACATACCCGCGAATCTAAGAGTAGACATTATGATGTAACACATACCCGCTAATCTAAGGGTAGACATTATGATGTAACACATACCCGCTAATCTAAAGGTAGACATTATAATGTAACACATACCCGCTAATCTAAGGGTAGACATTATGATGTAACACATACCCGCTAATTTAAGGGTAGACATTATGATGTAACACATACCCGCTAATCTAAGGGTAGACATTATGATGTAACACATACCCGCGCATCTAAGAATAGACATTATGATGTAACACATACCCGCTAATCTAAGGGTAGACATTAAGATGTAACACATCCCCGCTAATCTAAGGGTAGACATTATGATGTAACACATACCCGCCAATCTAAGGATAGACATTATGATGTAACACATACCCGCTATTCTAAGAGTAGACATTATGATGTAACACATACCCGCTAATCAAAGGGTAGACATTATGATGTAACACATCCCCGCTAATCTAAGGGTAGACATTATGATGTAACACATACCCGCTAATCTAAGGGTAGACATTATGATGTAACACATACCCGCTAATCTAAGTGTAGGCATTATGATATGACACATACCCGCTAATCTAAGGGTAGACATTATGATGTAACACATACCCGCCAATCTAAGGGTAGACATTATGATGTACACATACCCGCTAATCTAAGGGTAGACATTATGATGTACACATACCCGCTAATCTAAGGGTAGACATTATGATGTAACACATACCCGCTAATCTAAGGGTAGACATTATGATTTAACACATACCCGCGAATCTAAGAGTAGACATTATGATGTAACACATACCCGCTAATCTAAGGGTAGACATTATGATGTAACACATACCCGCTAATCTAAGGGGAGACATTATGATGTAACACATACCCGCTAATCTAAGGGTAGACATTATGATGTAACACATACCCGCGCATCTAAGAGTAGACATTATGATGTAACACATACCCGCGCATCTAAGAGTAGACATTATGATGTAACACATACCCGCTAATCTAAGGGTAGACATTATGATGTAACACATACCCGCGAATCTAAGGGTAGACATTATGATGTAACACATACCCGCTAATCTAAGGGTAGACATTATGATGTAATTCATACCCGCTAATCTAAGGGTAGACATTATGATGTAACACATACCCGCGAATCTAAGAGTAGACATTATGATGTAACACATACTCGCTAATCTAAGGGTAGACATTATGATGTAACACATACCCGCTAATCTAAGGGTAGACATTATGATGTAACACATACCCGCTAATCTAAGGGTAGACATTATGACGTAACACATACCCGCTAATCTAAGGGTAGACATTATGATGTAACACATACCCGCGAATCTAAGAGTAGACATTATGATGTAACACATACCCGCTAATCTAAGGGTAGACATTATGATGTAACACATACCCGCTAATCTAAAGGTAGACATTATAATGTAACACATACACGCTAATCTAAGGGTAGACATTATGATGTAACACATACCCGCTAATTTAAGGGTAGACATTATGATGTAACACATACCCGCTAATCTAAGGGTAGACATTATGATGTAACACATACCCGCGCATCTAAGAATAGACATTATGATGTAACACATACCCGCTAATCTAAGGGTAGACATTATGATGTAACACATACCCGCCAATCTAAGGGTAGACATTATGATGTAACACATACCCGCTAATCTAAGGGTAGACATTATGATGTAACACATACCCGCTAATCTAAGTGTAGGCATTATGATATGACACATACCCGCTAATCTAAGGGTAGACATTATGATGTACACATACCCGCTAATCTAAGGGTAGGCATTTTGAAGTAACACATACCCGCTAATCTAAGGGTAGATATTGTGATGTACACATACCCACTAATCCAAGGGTAGACATTATGATGTACACATACCCGGTAATCTAAGGGTAGACATTATGATGTACACATACCCGCTAATCTAAGGGTAGACATTATAATGTACACATACACGCTAACCTAAGGGTAGACATTATGATGTATACATACCCGCTAATCTAAGGGTAGACATTATGATGTAACACATACCCGCTAATCTAAGGGTAGACTTTATGATTTAACACATACCCGCGAATCTAAGAGAAGAC
Source organism: Chaetoderma sp. LZ-2023a (assembly GCA_034401795.1). Taxonomy (NCBI): domain Eukaryota; kingdom Metazoa; phylum Mollusca; class Caudofoveata; order Chaetodermatida; family Chaetodermatidae; genus Chaetoderma; species Chaetoderma sp. LZ-2023a. The sequence continues at coordinate 35,351 of JAVVLW010001005.1, forward strand.
ATTATGATGTAACACATACCCGCTAACCTAAGTGTAGGCATTATGATATGACACATACCCGCTAATCTAAGGGTAGACATTATGATGTAACACATACTCGCTAATCTAAGGGTAGATATTATGATGTAACACATACCCGCTAATCTAAGGGTAGACATTATGATGTAACACATACCAGCTAATCTAAGGGTAGACATTATGATGTAACACATACCCGCTAATCTAAGGGTGGACATTATGGTGTACACATACCCGCTAATCTAAGGGTAGACATTATGATGTAACACATACCCGCGAATCTAAGGGTAGACATTATGATGTAACACATACCCGCTAATCTAAGGGTAGACATTATGATGTAATTCATACCCGCTAATCTAAGGGTAGACATTATGATGTAATTCATACCCGCGAATCTAAGAGTAGACATTATGATGTAACACATACCCGCGAATCTAAGGGTAGACATTATGATGTAACACATACTCGCTAATCTAAGGGTAGACATTATGATGTAACACATACCCGCTAATCTAAGGGTAGACATTATGATGTAACACATACCCGCTAATCTAATGGTAGACATTATGATGTAACACATACCCGCTAACCTAAGGGTAGACATTATGATGTATACATACCCGCTAATCTAAGGGTAGACATTATGATGTAACACCTACACGCTAATCTAAGGGTAGACATTATGATGTAACACATACCCGCTAATCTAAGGGTAGACATTATGATGTAACACATACCCGCTAATCTAGGGGTAGACATTATGATGTAACACAGACCCGCTAATCTAAGGGTAGACATTATGATGTAACACATACCCGCGAATCTAAGAGTAGACATTATGATGTAACACATACCCGCTAATCTAAGGGTAGACATTATAATGTAACACATACCCGCTAATCTAAGGGTAGACATCATGATGTAACACATACCCGCTAATTTAAGGGTAGACATTATGATGTAACACATACCCGCTAATCTAAGGGTAGACATTATGATGTAACACATACCTGCGCATCTAAGAGTAGAAATTATGATGTAACACATACCTGCGAATCTAAGGGTAGACATTATGATGTAACACATACCCGCCAATCTAAGGGTAGACATTATGATGTAACACATACCCGCTAATCTAAGGGTAGACATTATGATGTAACACATACCCGCTAATCTAAGTGTAGGCTTTATGATATGACACATACCCGCTAATCTAAGGGTAGACATTATGATGTACACATACCCGCTAATCTAAGGGTAGGCATTTTGATGTAACACATACCCGCTAATCTAAGGGTAGACATTATGATGTACACATACCCGGTAATCTAAGGGTAGACATTATGATGTACACATACCCGCTAATCTAAGGGTAGACATTATGATGTACACATACCCGCTAATCTAAGGGTAGACATTATGATGTATACATACCCGCTAATCTAAGGGTAGACATTATGATGTAACACATACCCGCTACTCTAAGGGTAGACATTATGATGTAACACATACCCGCTACTCTAAGGGGAGACATTATGATGTAACTCATACCCGCTAATCTAAGGGTAGACATTATGATGTAACACATACCCGCTAATCTAATGGTAGACATTATGATGTAACACATAC
>JAVVLW010001007.1:0-13000 GCA_034401795.1 Chaetoderma sp. LZ-2023a
ACATACCCGCTAATCTAAGGGTAGACATTATGATATACACATACCCGCTAATCTAAGGGGAGCCATTATGATGTAACACATACCCGCTAATCTAAGGATAGACATTATGATCTAACACATACCCGCGAATCTAAGAGAAGACATTATGATGTAGCACATACCCGCTAATCTGAGTGTAGGCATTATGATATGACACATACCCGCTAATCTAATGGTAGACATTATGATGTTATTCATACCCGCTAATCTAAGGGTAGACATTATGATGTAACACAGACCCGCTAATCTAAGGGTAGCCATTATGATGTAACATAACCGCTAATCTAAGGGTAGACATTATGATGTAACACATACCCGCTAATCTAATGGTAGACATTATGATGTAACACATACCCGCTAACCTAAGGGTAGACATTATGATGTATAGATACCCGCTAATCTAAGGGTAGACATTATGATGTAACACATATCCGCTTCTCTAAGGGGAGACATTATGATGTAACACATACCCGCTAATCTAAGCGTAGCCATTATGATGTAACACATCGCTAATCTAAGGATAGACATTATGATGTAACACATACCCGCTAATCTAAGGGTAGACATTATAATGTATACATACCCGCTAATCTAAGTGCAGATATTATGATGTACACATACCCGCTAACCTAAGGGTAGCCATTATGATGTAACACATTCCCACTAATCTAAGGGTAGACATTATGATGTAACACAGACCCGCTAATCTAAGGGTAGCCATTATGATGTAACACATACCGCGAATCTAAGAGTAGACATTATGATGTAACACATACCCGCTAATCTAAGGGTAGACATAATGATGTAACACATACCCGCTAATCTAAAGGTAGACATTATGATGTAACACATACCCGCTAATCTAAGTGTAGGCATTATGATGTAACACATACCCACTAATCTAAGGGTAGACATTATGATGTAACACATACCCGCTAATCTAAGGGTAGACATTATGATGTAACACATACCCGCTAATCTAAGTGTAGGCATTATGATGTAACACATACCCACTAATCTAAGGGTAGACATTATGATGTATACATACCCGCTAATCTAAGGGTAGACATTATGATGTAACACATACCCGCTAACCTAAGTGTAGGCATTATGATATGACACATACCCGCTAATCTAAGGGTAGACATTATGATGTAACACATACCCGCTAATCTAAGGGTAGACATTATGATGTAACACATACCTGCCAATCTAAGGGTAGACATTATGATGTAACACCTACGCGCTAATCTAAGGGTAGACATTATGATGTAACACATATGCGCTAATCTAAGGGTAGACATTATGATGTAACACATACCCGCTAATCTAAGGGTAGACACTATGATGTAACACATACCCGCTAATCTAAGGGTAGACATTATGATGTAACACTTACCCGCTAATCTAAGGGTAGACATTATGATGTAACACATACCGGCTAATATAAGGGTAAACATTATGATGTAACACATACCCAGTAATCTAAGGGTAGACATTATGATGTAACACATACCCGATAATCTAAGGGTAGATATTGTGATGTACACATACCCACTAATCTAAGGGTAGATATTGTGATGTACACATACCCACTAATCCAAGGGTAGACATTATGATGTACCCATACCCGCTAATCTAAGGGTAGACATTATGATGTAACACATACCCACTAATCTAAGGGTAGACATTATGATGTAACACATACCTGCCAATCTAAGGGTAGACATTATGATGTAACACCTACGCGCTAATCTAAGGGTAGACATTATGATATGACACATACCCGCTAATCTAAGGGTAGACATTATGATGTAACACATACCCACTAATCTAAGGGTAGACATTATGATGTAACACATACCTGCCAATCTAAGGGTAGACATTATGATGTAACACCTACGCGCTAATCTAAAGGTAGCCATTATGATGTAACATATACCCGCGAATCTAAGAGTAGACATTATGATTTAACACATACCCGCGAATCTAAGAGAAGACATTATGATGTAACACATACCCGCTAACCTAAGGGTAGACATTATGATGTACCCATACCCGCTAATCTAAGGGTAGACATTATGATGTAACACATACCTGCCAATCTAAGGGTAGACATTATGATGTAACACATATGCGCTAATCTAAGGATAGACATTATGATGTAACACATATGCGCTAATCTAAGGGTAGACATTATGATGTAACACATACCCGCTAATCTAAGGGTAGACACTATGATGTAACACATACCCGCTAATCTAAGGGTAGACATTATGATGTAACACATACCCGCTAATCTAAGGGTAGACATTATGATGTAACACTTACCCGCTAATCTAAGGGTAGACATTATGATGTAACACATACCGGCTAATATAAGCGTAAACAGTATGATGTAACACATACCCAGTAATCTAAGGGTAGACATTATGATGTAACACATACCCGATAATCTAAGGGTAGATATTGTGATGTACACATACCCACTAATCTAAGGGTAGATATTGTGATGTACACATACCCACTAATCCAATGGTAGACATTATGATGTACCCATACCCGGTAATCTAAGGGTAGACATTTGATGTACACATACCCGCTAATCTAAGGGTAGACATTATGATGTACACATACACGCTAATCTAAGGGTAGACATTATGATGTACACATACCCGCTAATCTAAGGGTAGACATTATGATGTAACACATACCCGCTAATCTAAGGGTAGACATTATGATGTAACACATACCCGCCAATCTAAGGGTAGACATTATGATGTACACATACCCGCTAATCTAAGGGTAGCCATTATGATGTAACACATACCCGCTAATCTAAGGATAGACATTATGATTTAACACATACCCGCGAATCTAAGAGAAGACATTATGATGTAGCACATACCCGCTAATCTGAGTGTAGGCATTATGATATGACACATACCCGCTAATCTAAGGGTAGACATTATGATGTAACACATACCCGCTAATCTAAGGGTAGACATTATGATGTAATTCATACCCGCTAATCTAAGGGTAGACATTATGATGTAACACAGACCCGCTAATCTAAGGGTAGCCATTATGATGTAACATATACCCGCGAATCTAAGAGTAGACATTATGATGTAACACATACTCGCTAATCTAAGGGTAGACATTATGATGTACACATAACCGCTAATCTAAGGGTAGACATTATGATGTAACACATACCCGCTAATCTAAGGGTAGACATTATGATTTAACACATACCCGCGAATCTAAGAGAAGACATTATGATGTAACACATACCCGCTAACCTAAGTGTAGGCATTATGATATGACACATACCCGCTAATCTAAGGGTAGACATTATGATGTAACACATACCCGCTAATCTAAGGGTAGACATTATGATGTAACACATACCTGCCAATCTAAGGGTAGACATTATGATGTAACACCTACCCGCTAATCTAAGGGTAGACATTATGATGTAACACATACGCGCTAATCTAAGGGTAGACATTATGATGTAACACATACGCGCTAATCTAAGGGTAGACATTATGATGTAACACATATGCGCTAATCTAAGGGTAGACATTATGATGTAACACATACCCGCTAATCTAAGGGTAGACACTATGATGTAACACATACCCTCAATCTAAGGGTAGACATTATGATGTAACACATACCCGCTAATCTAAGGGTAGACATTATGATGTAACACTTACCCGCTAATCTAAGGGTAGACATTATGATGTAACACATACCGGCTAATATAAGCGTAAACATTATGATGTAACACATACCCAGTAATCTAAGGGTAGACATTATGATGTAACACATACCCGATAATCTAAGGGTAGATATTGTGATGTACACATACCCACTAATCTAAGGGTAGATATTGTGATGTACACATACCCACTAATCCAAGGGTAGACATTATGATGTACCCATACCCGGTTATCTAAGGGTAGACATTATGATGTACACATACCCGCTAATCTAAGGGTAGACATTATGATGTACACATACACGCTAATCTAAGGGTAGACATTATGATGTAACACATACCCGCTAATCTAAGGGTAGACATTATGATGTAACACATACCCGCTAATCTAATGGTAGACATTATGATGTAACACATACCCGCTAACCTAAGGGTAGACATTATGATGTATACATACCCGCTAATCTAAGGGTAGACATTATGATGTAACACATACCCGCTAATCTAAGGGTAGACATTATGATGTAACACAGACCCGCTAATCTAAGGGTAGACATTATGATGTAACACATACCCGCTAATCTAAGGGTAGACATTTTGATGTACACATACCCGCTAATCTAAGGATAGACATTATGATTTAACACATACCCGCGAATCTAAGAGAAGACATTATGATGTAGCACATACCCGCTAATCTAAGTGTAGGCATTATGATATGACACATACCCGCTAATCTAAGGGTAGACATTATGATGTAACACATACCCGCTAATCTAAGGGTAGACATTATGATGTAATTCATACCCGCTAATCTAAGGGTAGACATTATGATGTAACACAGACCCGCTAATCTAAGGGTAGCCATTATGATGTAACATATACCCGCGAATCTAAGAGTAGACATTATGATGTAACACATACTCGCTAATCTAAGGGTAGACATTATGATGTACACATACCCGCTAATCTAAGGGTAGACATTATGATGTAACACATACCCGCTAATCTAAGGGTAGACATTATGATTTAACACATACCCGCGAATCTAAGAGAAGACATTATGATGTAACACATACCCGCTAACCTAAGTGTAGGCATTATGATATGACACATACCCGCTAATCTAAGGGTAGACATTATGATGTAACACATACCCGCTAATCTAAGGGTAGACATTATGATGTAACACATACCTGCCAATCTAAGGGTAGACATTATGATGTAACACATATGCGCTTATCTAAGGGTAGACATTATGATGTAACACATACCCGCTAATCTAAGGGTAGACACTATGATGTAACACATATGCGCTTATCTAAGGGTAGACATTATGATGTAACACATATGCGCTTATCTAAGGGTAGACATTATGATGTAACACATATGCGCTAATCTAAGGGTAGACATTATGATGTAACACATACCCGCTAATCTAAGGGTAGACACTATGATGTAACACATACCCGCTAATCTAAGGGTAGACATTATGATGTAACACATACCCGCTAATCTAAGGGTAGACATTATGATGTAACACTTACCCGCTAATCTAAGGGTAGACATTATGATGTAACACATACCGGCTAATATAAGCGTAAACATTATGATGTAACACATACCCAGTAATCTAAGGGTAGACATTATGATGTAACACATACCCGATAATCTAAGGGTAGATATTGTGATGTACACATACCCACTAATCTAAGGGTAGATATTGTGATGTACACATACCCACTAATCCAAGGGTAGACATTATGATGTACCCATACCCGGTAATCTAAGGGTAGACATTATGATGTACACATACCCGCTAATCTAAGGGTAGACATTATGATGTACACATACACGCTAATCTAAGGGTAGACATTATGATGTACACATACCCGCTAATCTAAGGGTAGACATTATGATGTAACACATACCCGCTAATCTAAGGGTAGACATTATGATGTAACACATACCCGCCAATCTAAGGGTAGACATTATGATGTACACATACCCGCTAATCTAAGGGTAGCCATAATGATGTAACACATACCCGCTAATCTAAGGATAGACATTATGATTTAACACATACCCGCGAATCTAAGAGAAGACATTATGATGTAGCACATACCCGCTAATCTAAGTGTAGGCATTATGATGTGACACATACCCGCTAATCTAAGGGTAGACATAATGATGTAACACATACCCGCTAATCTAAGGGTAGACATTATGATGTAATTCATACCCGCTAATCTAAGGGTAGACATTATGATGTAACACAGACCCGCTAATCTAAGGGTAGCCATTATGATGTAACATATACCCGCGAATCTAAGAGTAGACATTATGATGTAACACATACTCGCTAATCTAAGGGTAGACATTATGATGTACACATACCCGCTAATCTAAGGGTAGACATTATGATGTAACACATACCCGCTAATCTAAGGGTAGACATTATGATTTAACACATACCCGCGAATCTAAGAGATGACATTATGATGTAACACATACCCGCTAACCTAAGTGTAGGCATTATGATATGACACATACCCGCTAATCTAAGGGTAGACATTATGATGTAACACATACCCGCTAATCTAAGGGTAGACATTATGATGTAACACATACCTGCCAATCTAAGGGTAGACATTATGATGTAACACCTACTGGCTAATCTAAGGGTAGACATTATGATGTAACACATACGCGCTAATCTAAGGGTAGACATTATGATGTAACACATATGCGCTAATCTAAGGGTAGACATTATGATGTACCCATACCCGGTTATCTAAGGGTAGACATTATGATGTACACATACCCGCTAATCTAAGGGTAGACATTATGATGTACACATACACGCTAATCTAATGGTAGACATTATGATGTACACATACCCGCTAATCTAAGGGTAGACATTATGATGTAACACATACCCGCTAATCTAAGGGTAGACATTATGATGTAACACATACCCGCTAATCTAAGGGTAGACATTATGATGTAACACATACCCGCTAATCTAATGGTAGACATTATGATGTAACACATACCCGCTAACCTAAGTGTAGGCATTATGATATGACACATACCCGCTAATCTAAGGGTAGACATTATGATGTAACACATACCCGCTAATCTAAGGGTAGACATTATGATGTAACACATACCTGCCAATCTAAGGGTAGACATTATGATGTAACACCTACCCGCTAATCTAAGGGTAGACATTATGATGTAACACATACGCGCTAATCTAAGGGTAGACATTATGATGTAACACATACGCGCTAATCTAAGGGTAGACATTATGATGTAACACATATGCGCTAATCTAAGGGTAGACATTATGATGTAACACATACCCGCTAATCTAAGGGTAGACACTATGATGTAACACATACCCGCTAATCTAAGGGTAGACATTATGATGTAACACATACCCGCTAATCTAAGGGTAGACATTATGATGTAACACTTACCCGCTAATCTAAGGGTAGACATTATGATGTAACACATACCGGCTAATATAAGCGTAAACATTATGATGTAACACATACCCAGTAATCTAAGGGTAGACATTATGATGTAACACATACCCGATAATCTAAGGGTAGATATTGTGATGTACACATACCCACTAATCTAAGGGTAGATATTGTGATGTACACATACCCACTAATCCAAGGGTAGACATTATGATGTACCCATACCCGGTTATCTAAGGGTAGACATTATGATGTACACATACCCGCTAATCTAAGGGTAGACATTATGATGTACACATACACGCTAATCTAAGGGTAGACATTATGATGTAACACATACCCGCTAATCTAAGGGTAGACATTATGATGTAACACATACCCGCTAATCTAATGGTAGACATTATGATGTAACACATACCCGCTAACCTAAGGGTAGACATTATGATGTATACATACCCGCTAATCTAAGGGTAGACATTATGATGTAACACATACCCGCTAATCTAAGGGTAGACATTATGATGTAACACAGACCCGCTAATCTAAGGGTAGACATTATGATGTAACACATACCCGCTAATCTAAGGGTAGACATTTTGATGTACACATACCCGCTAATCTAAGGATAGACATTATGATTTAACACATACCCGCGAATCTAAGAGAAGACATTATGATGTAGCACATACCCGCTAATCTAAGTGTAGGCATTATGATATGACACATACCCGCTAATCTAAGGGTAGACATTATGATGTAACACATACCCGCTAATCTAAGGGTAGACATTATGATGTAATTCATACCCGCTAATCTAAGGGTAGACATTATGATGTAACACAGACCCGCTAATCTAAGGGTAGCCATTATGATGTAACATATACCCGCGAATCTAAGAGTAGACATTATGATGTAACACATACTCGCTAATCTAAGGGTAGACATTATGATGTACACATACCCGCTAATCTAAGGGTAGACATTATGATGTAACACATACCCGCTAATCTAAGGGTAGACATTATGATTTAACACATACCCGCGAATCTAAGAGAAGACATTATGATGTAACACATACCCGCTAACCTAAGTGTAGGCATTATGATATGACACATACCCGCTAATCTAAGGGTAGACATTATGATGTAACACATACCCGCTAATCTAAGGGTAGACATTATGATGTAACACATACCTGCCAATCTAAGGGTAGACATTATGATGTAACACCTACGCGCTAATCTAAGGGTAGACATTATGATGTAACACATATGCGCTTATCTAAGGGAAGACATTATGATGTAACACATATGCGCTAATCTAAGGGTAGACATTATGATGTAACACATACCCGCTAATCTAAGGGTAGACACTATGATGTAACACATACCCGCTAATCTAAGGGTAGACATTATGATGTAACACATACCCGCTAATCTAAGGGTAGACATTATGATGTAACACTTACCCGCTAATCTAAGGGTAGACATTATGATGTAACACATACCGGCTAATATAAGCGTAAACATTATGATGTAACACATACCCAGTAATCTAAGGGTAGACATTATGATGTAACACATACCCGATAATCTAAGGGTAGATATTGTGATGTACACATACCCACTAATCTAAGGGTAGATATTGTGATGTACACATACCCACTAATCCAAGGGTAGACATTATGATGTACCCATACCCGGTAATCTAAGGGTAGACATTATGATGTACACATACCCGCTAATCTAAGGGTAGACATTATGATGTACACATACACGCTAATCTAAGGGTAGACATTATGATGTACACATACCCGCTAATCTAAGGGTAGACATTATGATGTAACACATACCCGCTAATCTAAGGGTAGACATTATGATGTAACACATACCCGCCAATCTAAGGGTAGACATTATGATGTACACATACCCGCTAATCTAAGGGTAGCCATTATGATGTAACACATACCCGCTAATCTAAGGATAGACATTATGAGTTAACACATACCCGCGAATCTAAGAGAAGACATTATGATGTAGCACATACCCGCTAATCTAAGTGTAGGCATTATGATGTGACACATACCCGCTAATCTAAGGGTAGACATTATGATGTAACACATACCCGCTAATCTAAGGGTAGACATTATGATGTAATTCATACCCGCTAATCTAAGGGTAGACATTATGATGTAACACAGACCCGCTAATCTAAGGGTAGCCATTATGATGTAACATATACCCGCGAATCTAAGAGTAGACATTATGATGTAACACATACTCGCTAATCTAAGGGTAGACATTATGATGTACACATACCCGCTAATCTAAGGGTAGACATTATGATGTAACACATACCCGCTAATCTAAGGGTAGACATTATGATTTAACACATACCCGCGAATCTAAGAGATGACATTATGATGTAACACATACCCGCTAACCTAAGTGTAGGCATTATGATATGACACATACCCGCTAATCTAAGGGTAGACATTATGATGTAACACATACCCGCTAATCTAAGGGTAGACATTATGATGTAACACATACCTGCCAATCTAAGGGTAGACATTATGATGTAACACCTACGCGCTAATCTAAGGGTAGACATTATGATGTAACACATACGCGCTAATCTAAGGGTAGACATTATGATGTAACACATATGCGCTAATCTAAGGGTAGACATTATGATGTACCCATACCCGGTTATCTAAGGGTAGACATTATGATGTACACATACCCGCTAATCTAAGGGTAGACATTATGATGTACACATACACGCTAATCTAATGGTAGACATTATGATGTACACATACCCGCTAATCTAAGGGTAGACATTATGATGTAACACATACCCGCTAATCTAAGGGTAGACATTATGATGTAACACATACCCGCTAATCTAAGGGTAGACATTATGATGTAACACATACCCGCTAATCTAATGGTAGACATTATGATGTAACACATACCCGCTAACCTAAGGGTAGACATTATGATGTATACATACCCGCTAATCTAAGGGTAGACATTATGATGTAACACATACCCGCTAATCTAAGGGTAGACATTATGATGTAACACATACCCGCTAATCTAAGGGTAGACATTATGATGTAACACATACCCGCTAATCTAAGGGTAGACATTTTGATGTACACATACCCGCTAATCTAAGGGTAGACATGATGATGTAACACATACCCGCGAATCTAAGGGTAGACATTATGATGTAACACATACCCGCTAATCTAAGGGTAGACATTATGATGTAACACATACCCGCTAATCTAAGGGTAGACATTATGATGTAACACAGACCCGCTAATCTAAGGGTAGACATTATGATGTAACACATACCCGCGAATCTAAGGATAGACATTATGATTTAACACATACCCGCGAATCTAAGAGAAGACATTATGATGTAGCACATACCCGCTAATCTAAGTGTAGGCATTATGATATGACACATACCCGCTAATCTAAGGGTAGACATTATGATGTAACACATACCCGCTAATCTAAGGGTAGACATTATGATGTAATTCATACCCGCTAATCTAAGGGTAGACATTACGATGTAACACAGACCCGCTAATCTAAGGGTAGCCATTATGATGTAAAATATACCCGCGAATCTAAGAGTAGACATTATGATGTAACACATACTCGCTAATCTAAGGGTAGACATTATGATGTACACATACCCGCTAATCTAAGGGTAGACATTATGATGTAACACATACCCGCTAATCTAAGGGTAGACATTATGATTTAACACATACCCGCGAATCTAAGAGAAGACATTATGATGTAACACATACCCGCTAACCTAAGTGTAGGCATTATGATATAACACATACCCGCTAATCTAAGGGTAGACATTATGATGTAACACATACCCGCTATTCTAAGGGTAGACATTATGATGTAACACCTACGCGCTAATCTAAGGGTAGACATTATGATGTAACACATACGCGCTAATCTAAGGGTAGACATTATGATGTAACACATATGCGCTAATCTAAGGGTAGACATTATGATGTAACACATACCCGCTAATCTAAGGGTAGACACTATGATGTAACACATACCCGCTAATCTAAGGGTAGACATTATGATGTAACACATACCCGCTAATCTAAGGGTAGACATTATGATGTAACACTTACCCGCTAATCTAAGGGTAGACATTATGATGTAACACATACCGGCTAATATAAGCGTAAACATTATGAAGTAACACATACCCAGTAATCTAAGGGTAGACATTATGATGTAACACATACCCGATAATCTAAGGGTAGATATTGTGATGTACACATACCCACTAATCTAAGGGTAGATATTGTGATGTACACATACCCACTAATCCAAGGGTAGACATTATGATGTACCCATACCCGGTAATCTAAGGGTAGACATTATGATGTACACATACCCGCTAATCTAAGGGTAGACATTATGATGTACACATACACGCTAATCTAAGGGTAGACATTATGATGTACACATACCCGCTAATCTAAGGGTAGACATTATGATGTAACACATACCCGCTAATCTAAGGGTAAACATTATGATGTAACACATACCCGCTAATCTAAGGGTAGACATTATGATGTAACACATACCCGCTAATCTAATGGTAGACATTATGATGTAACACATACCCGCTAATCTAAGGGTAGACATTATGATGTAACACATACCCGCGAATCTAAGGGTAGACATTATGATGTAACACATACCCGCTAATCTAAGGGTAGACATTATGATGTAACACATATCCGCTAATCTAAGGGTAGACATTATGATGTACACATACCCGCTAATCTAAGGGTAGCCATTATGATGTAACACATACCCGCTAATCTAAGGGTAGACATTATGATTTAACACATACCCGCGAATCTAAGAGAAGACATTATGATGTAACACATACCCGCTAATCTAAGGGTAGACATTATGATGTACACATACCCGCTAATCTAAGGGTAGACATTATGATGTAACACATACCGGCTAATATAAGCGTAAACATTATGAAGTAACACATACCCAGTAATCTAAGGGTAGACATTATGATGTAACACATACCCGATAATCTAAGGGTAGATATTGTGATGTACACATACCCACTAATCTAAGGGTAGATATTGTGATGTACACATACCCACTAATCCAAGGGTAGACATTATGATGTACCCATACCCGGTAATCTAAGGGTAGACATTATGATGTACACATACCCGCTAATCTAAGGGTAGACATTATGATGTACACATACACGCTAATCTAAGGGTAGACATTATGATGTACACATACCCGCTAATCTAAGGGTAGACATTATGATGTAACACATACCCGCTAATCTAAGGGTAGACATTATGATGTAACACATACCCGCTAATCTAAGGGTAGACATTATGATGTAACACATACCCGCTAATCTAATGGTAGACATTATGATGTAACACATACCCGCTAATCTAAGGGTAGACATTATGATGTAACACATACCCGCGAATCTAAGGGTAGACATTATGATGTAACACATACCCGCTAATCTAAGGGTAGACATTATGATGTAACACATATCCGCTAATCTAAGGGTAGACATTATGATGTACACATACCCGCTAATCTAAGGGTAGCCATTATGATGTAACACATACCCGCTAATCTAAGGGTAGACATTATGATTTAACACATACCCGCGAATCTAA
>JAVVLW010001010.1:0-12000 GCA_034401795.1 Chaetoderma sp. LZ-2023a
TATCCGCTAATCTAAGGGTAGACATTATGATGTAACACATACCCGCTAATCTAAGGGTAGACATTATGATTTAACACATACCCGCGAATCTAAGAGAAGACATTATGATGTAACACATACCCGCTAACCGAAGTGTAGGCATTATGATATGACACATACCCGCTAATCTAAGGGTAGACACTATGATGTAAACATACCCGCTAATCTAAGGGTAGACATTATGATGTAACACATACCCGCTAATCTAAGGGTAGACATTATGATGTAACACATACCCGCTAATCTAAGGGTAGACATTATGATGTAACACATACTGGCTCATATAAGGGTAAACATTATGATGTAACACATACCCAGTAATCTAAGGGTAGACATTATGATGTAACCCATACCCGATAATCTAAGGGTAGATATTGTGATGTACACATACCCACTAATCTAAGGGTAGACATTATGATGTACACATACCCGCTAACCAAAGGGTAGACATTATGATGTATACATACCCGCTAATCTAAGGGTAGACATTATGATGTAACACATACCCGCTACTATAAGGGGAGAGATTATGATGTAACACATACTCGCTAATCTAAGGGTAGACATTATGATGTAACACATACCCGCTAATCTAAGGGTAGACATTACGATGTAACACATACCTGCCAATCTAAGGGTAGACATTATGATGTAACACATACGAGCTAATCTAAGGGTAGACATTATGATGTAACACATACGCGCTAATCTAAGGGTAGACATTATGATGTAACACATACCCGCTAATCTAAGGGTAGACACTATGATGTAAACATACCCGCTAATCTAAGGGTAGACATTATGATGTAACACATACCCGCTAATCTAAGGGTAGACATTATGATGTAACACATACCCGCTAATCTAAGGGTAGACATTATGATGTAACACATACCGGCTAATATAAGGGTAAACATTATGATGTAACACATACCCAGTAATCTAAGGGTAGACATTATGATGTAACCCATACCCGATAATCTAAAGGTAGATATTGTGATGTACACATACCCACTAATCTAAGGGTAGATATTGTGATGTACACATACCCACTAATCCAAGGGTAGACATTATGATGTACACATACCCGGTAATCTAAGGGTAGACATTATGATGTACACATACCCGCTAATCTAAGGGTAGACATTATGATGTACACATACACGCTAATCTAAGGGTAGATATTATGATGTACACATACCCGCTAATCTAAGGGGAGACATTATGATGTAACACATACCCGCTAATCTAAGGGTAGACATTATGATGTAACACATACCCGCTAATCTAAGGGTAGACATTATGATGTAACACATACCCGCTAATCTAATGGTAGACATTATGATGTAACACATACCCGCTAACCAAAGGGTAGACATTATAATAATAATAATAGTACATTTTTAGAGCGCTTAATCCATGCAACTGCATGCTCTAAGCGCTAACGCGCGTAAGTATTCTATGGATATGCTATTTGAAATAAATAGAATTTAAGATTGGATTTAAAGATTTCTAAAGTTGATGAGTTTCTAATTTCATTTGGTAAGTTATTCCATTCGGTAGCTGCAGTGAAAGAGAAAGTTTTATGGCCATATGTTTTAGAGTTGACCTTAGGTACTTTTAGTAGATTTAGATTTGCAGATCTGAGAGAGCGACCAGGAATGTAAGGTTGTACAAGGTCAGAGAGATAGGCTGGTGCTGTGCCAGATACACATTGGTATGTCAGACATAGTGTCTTAAAAGTTATTCTTTGCACAATGGGGAGCCAGTGCAAATCATGTAGGACCGGAGTAATGTGTTCTCGCTTGGCACACAGGGATATAATTCTCGCTGCAGTGTTCTGGACCACCTGAAGTCGCTGAATAAGTTCTTTTGAGGCGCCAATCAGGAGGCTATTACAATAATCCAGGCGCGACGTTATCAATGCTCGTACTAGCATGATCGCGGCCTCTTTTGTGATATAGCGCCTGATGCTGCCGATATTGCGCAATTGAAAATAGCAGACTTTGCAGATGTAACTAACATGTTTATCCATTATGATGTATACATACCCGCTAATATAAGGGTAGACATTTTGATGTAACACATACCCGCTACTCTAAGGGGAGAGATTATGATGTAACACATACTCGCTAATCTAAGGGTAGACATTATGATGTAACACATACCCGCTAATCTAAGGATAGACATTATGATGTAACACATACCCGCTAATCTAAGGGTAGACATTATGATGTATACATACCCGCTAATCTAAGGGTAGACATTATGATGTACACATACCCGCTAACCTAAGGGTAGACATTATGATGGAGCACATACCCGCTAATCTAAGGGTAGACATTATGATGTAACACATACCCGCTAATCTAAGGGTAGACATTATGATGTAACACATACCCGCTAATCTAAGGGTAGACATTATGATGTAACACAGACCCGCTAATCTAAGGGTAGACATTATGATGTAACACTTACCCGCGCATCTAAGAGTAGACATTATGATGTAACACATACCCGCTAATCTAAGGGTAGACATTATGATGTAACACATACCCGGGAATCTAAGGGTAGACCTTATGATGTAACACATACCCGCTAATCTAAGGGTAGACATTATGATGTAACACATACCCGCGAATCTAAGAGTAGACATTATGATGTAACACATACCCGCTAATCTAAGGGTAGACATTATGATGTAACACATACCCGGGAATCTAAGAGTAGACATTATGATGTAACACATACCCGCTAATCTAAGGGTAGACATTAAGATGTAACACATCCCCGCTAATCTAAGCGTAGACATTATGATTTAACACATACCCGCGAATCTAAGAGAAGACATTATGATGTAACACATACCCGCTAATCTAAGTGTAGGCATTATGATATGACACATAACCGCAAATCTAAGGGTAGACATTATGATGTAACACATACCCGCTAATCTAAGGGTAGACATTATGATGTATACACACCCGCTAATCTAAGGGTATACATTATGATGTACACATACCCGCTAATCTAAGGGTAGACATTATGATGTAACACATATCCGCTAATCTAAGGGTAGACATTATGATGTAACACATACCCGCTAATCTAAGGGTAGACATTATGATTTAACACATACCCACGAATCTAAGAGAAGACATTATGATGTAACACATACCCGCTAACCGAAGTGTAGGCATTATGATATGACACATACCCACTAATCTAAGGGTAGACATTATGATGTAACACATACCCGCTAATCTAAGGGTAGACATTACGATGTAACACATACCTGCCAATCTAAGGGTAGACATTATGATGTAACACATACGAGCTAATCTAAGGGTAGACATTATGATGTAACACATACGCGCTAATCTAAGGGTAGACATTATGATGTAACACATATGCGCTAATCTAAGGGTAGACATTATGATGTAACACATACCCGCTAATCTAAGGTAGACACTATGATGTAAACATACCCGCTAATCTAAGGGTAGACATTATGATGTAACACATACCCGCTAATCTAAGGGTAGACATTATGATGTAACACATACCCGCTAATCTAACGGTAGACATTATGATGTAACACATACTGGCTCATATAAGGGTAAACATTATGATGTAACACATACCCAGTAATCTAAGGGTAGACATTATGATGTAACCCATACCCGATAATCTAAGGGTAGATATTGTGATGTACACATACCCACTAATCTAAGGGTAGATATTGTGATGTACACATACCCACTAATCCAAGGGTAGACATTATGATGTACACATACCCGCTAATCTAAGGGTAGACATTATGATGTAACACATACCCGCTACTATAAGGGGAGAGATTATGATGTAACACATACTCGCTAATCTAAGGGTAGACATTATGATGTAACACATACCCGCTAATCTAAGGGTAGACATTACGATGTAACACATACCTGCCAATCTAAGGGTAGACATTATGATGTAACACATACGAGCTAATCTAAGGGTAGACATTATGATGTAACACATACGCGCTAATCTAAGGGTAGACATTATGATGTAACACATATGCGCTAATCTAAGGGTAGACATTATGATGTAACACATACCCGCTAATCTAAGGGTAGACACTATGATGTAAACATACCCGCTAATCTAAGGGTAGACATTAAGATGTAACACATACCCGCTAATCTAAGGGTAGACATTATGATGTAACACATACCCGCTAATCTAAGGGTAGACATTATGATGTAACACATACCCAGTAATCTAAGGGTAGACATTATGATGTAACACATACCCGATAATCTAAAGGTAGATATTGTGATGTACACATACCCACTAATCTAAGGGTAGATATTGTGATGTACACATACCCACTAATCCAAGGGTAGACATTATGATGTACACATACCCGGTAATCTAAGGGTAGACATTATGATGTACACATACCCGCTAATCTAAGGGTAGACATTATGATGTACACATACACGCTAATCTAAGGGTAGATATTATGATGTACACATACCCGCTAATCTAAGGGGAGACATTATGATGTAACACATACCCGCTAATCTAAGGGTAGACATTATGATGTAACACATACCCGCTAATCTAAGGGTAGACATTATGATGTAACACATACCCGCTAATCTAATGGTAGACATTATGATGTAACACATACCCGCTAATCAAAGGGTAGACATTATGATGTATACATACCCGCTAATCTAAGGGTAGACATTTTGATGTAACACATACCCGCTACTCTAAGGGGAGAGATTATGATGTAACACATACTCGCTAATCTAAGGGTAGACATTATGACGTAACACATACCCGCTAATCTAAGGATAGACATTATGATGTAACACATACCCGCTAATCTAAGGGTAGACATTATGATGTATACATACCCGCTAATCTAAGGGTAGACATTATGATGTACACATACCCGCTAACCTAAGGGTAGACATTATGATGGAGCACATACCCGCTAATCTAAGGGTAGACATTATGATGTAACACATACCCGCTAATCTAAGGGTAGACATTATGATGTAACACATACCCGCTAATCTAAGGGTAGACATTATGATGTAACACAGACCCGCTAATCTAAGGGTAGACATTATGATGTAACACTTACCCGCGCATCTAAGAGTAGACATTATGATGTAACACATACCCGCTAATCTAAGGGTAGACATTATGATGTAACACATACCCGCGAATCCAAGGGTAGACATTATGATGTAACACATACCCGCTAATCTAAGGGTAGACATTATGATGTAACACATACCCGCGAATCTAAGAGTAGACATTATGATGTAACACATACCCGCTAATCTAAGGGTAGACATTATGATGTAACACATACCCGCGAATCTAAGAGTAGACATTATGATGTAACACATACCCGCTAATCTAAGGGTAGACATTAAGATGTAACACATCCCCGCTAATCTAAGTGTAGGCATTATGATATGACACATAACCGCAAATCTAAGGGTAGACATTATGATGTAACACATACCCGCTAATCTAAGGGTAGACATTATGATGTATACACACCCGCTAATCTAAGGGTAGACATTATGATGTACACATACCCGCTAATCTAAGGGTAGACATTATGATGTAACACATATCCGCTAATCTAAGGGTAGACATTATGATGTAACACATACCCGCTAATCTAAGGGTAGACATTATGATTTAACACATACCCGCGAATCTAAGAGAAGACATTATGATGTAACACATACCCGCTAACCGAAGTGTAGGCATTATGATATGACACATACCCGCTAATCTAAGGGTAGACATTATGATGTAACACATACCCGCTAATCTAAGGGTAGACATTACGATGTAACACATACCTGCCAATCTAAGGGTAGACATTATGATGTAACACATACGAGCTAATCTAAGGTTAGACATTATGATGTAACACATACGCGCTAATCTAAGGGTAGACATTATGATGTAACACATATGCGCTAATCTAAGGGTAGACATTATGATGTAACACATACCCGCTAATCTAAGGTAGACACTATGATGTAAACATACCCGCTAATCTAAGGGTAGACATTATGATGTAACACATACCCGCTAATCTAAGGGTAGACATTATGATGTAACACATACCGGCTCATATAAGGGTAAACATTATGATGTAACACATACCCAGTAATCTAAGGGTAGACATTATGATGTAACCCATACCCGATAATCTAAGGGTAGATATTGTGATGTACACATACCCACTAATCTAAGGGTAGATATTGTGATGTACACATACCCACTAATCCAAGGGTAGACATTATGATGTACACATACCCGCTAACCAAAGGGTAGACATTATGATGTATACATACCCACTAATCTAAGGGTAGACATTATGATGTAACACATACCCGCTACTATAAGGGGAGAGATTATGATGTAACACATACTCGCTAATCTAAGGGTAGACATTATGATCTAACACATACCCGCTAATCTAAGGGTAGACATTACGATGTAACACATACCTGCCAATCTAAGGGTAGACATTATGATGTAACACATACGAGCTAATCTAAGGGTAGACATTATGATGTAACACATACGCGCTAATCTAAGGGTAGACATTATGATGTAACACATATGCGCTAATCTAAGGGTAGACATTATGATGTAACACATACCCGCTAATCTAAGGGTAGACACTATGATGTAAACATACCCGCTAATCTAAGGGTAGACATTATGATGTAACACATACCCGCTAATCTAAGGGTAGACATTATGATGTAACACATACCCGCTAATCTAAGGGTAGACATTATGATGTAACACATACCGGCTAATATAAGGGTAAACATTATGATGTAACACATACCCAGTAATCTAAGGGTAGACATTATGATGTAACCCATACCCGATAATCTAAGGGTAGATATTGTGATGTACACATACCCACTAATCTAAGGGTAGATATTGTGATGTACACATACCCACTAATCCAAGGGTAGACATTATGATGTACACATACCCGCTAATCTAAGGGTAGACATTATGATGTACACATACACGCTAATCTAAGGGTAGATATTATGATGTACACATACCCGCTAATCTAAGGGGAGACATTATGATGTAACACATACCCGCTAATCTAAGGGTAGACATTATGATGTAACACATACCCGCTAATCTAAGGGTAGACATTATGATGTAACACATACCCGCTAATCTAAGGGTAGACATTATGATGTAACACATACACGCTAACCAAAGGGTAGCCATCATGATGTATACATACCCGCTAATCTAAGGGTAGACATTATGATGTAACACATACCCGCTACTCTAAGGGGAGAGATTATGATGTAACACATACTCGCTAATCTAAGGGTAGACATTATGATGTAACACATACCCGCTAATCTAAGGATAGACATTATGATGTAACACATACCCGCTAATCTAAGGGTAGACATTATGATGTATACATACCCCCTAATCTAAGGGTAGACATTATGATGTACACATACCCGCTAACCTAAGGGTAGACATTATGATGGAGCACATACCCGCCATTCTAAGGGTAGACATTATGATGTAACACATACCCGCTAATCTAAGGGTAGACATGATGTAACACATACCCGCTAATCTAAGGGTAGACATTATGATGTACACATACCCACTAATCTAAGGGTAGACATTATGATGTAACACATACCCGCTAATCCAAGTGTAGGCATTATGATATGACACATACCCGCTAATCCAAGTGTAGGCATTATGATGTAACACATACCCGCTAATCTAAGGGTAGACATTATGATGTATACACACCCGCTAATCTAAGGGTAGACATTATGATGTACACATACCCGCTAATCTAAGGGTAGACATTATGATGTAACACATATCCGCTAATCTAAGGGTAGACATTATGATTTAACACATACCCGCTAATCTAAGGGTAGACATTATGATTTAACACATACCCGCGAATCTAAGAGAAGACATTATGATGTAACATATACCCGCTAATCTAAGGGTAGACATTATGATATGACATATACCCGCTAATCTAAGGGTAGACATTATGATGTAACACATACCCGCTAATCTAAGGGTAGACATTATGATGTAACACATACCCGCTAATCTAAGGGTAGACATTATGATGTAACACATACCCGCTAATCTAAGGGTAGACATTATGATGTAACACATACCCGCTAATCTAATTCTAGGCATTATGATATGACACATACCCGATAATCTAAGGGTAGACATTATGATGTACACATACCCGCTAATCTAAGGGTAGACAGTATGATGTACACATACCCGCTAATCTAAGGGTAGACACTATGATTTAACACATACCCGCGAAGCTAAGAGTAGACATTATGATTTAACACATACCCGCGAATCTAAGAGTAGACATTATGATGTAACACATACCCGCTAATCTAAGGGTAGACATTATGATGTAACACATACCCGCTAATCTAAGGGTAGACATTAAGATGTAACACAGACCCGCTAATCTAAGGGTAGACATTATGATGTAACACATACCCGCTAATCTAAGGGTAGACATTATGATGTAACACATACCCGCTAATCTAAGGGTAGACATTATGATGTAACACATACCCGCTAACCTAAGGGTAGACATTATGATGTATACATACCCGCTAATCTAAGGGTAGACATTATGATGTAACACATACCCGCTACTCTAAGGGTAGACATTATGATGTAACACATACCCGCTACTCTAAGGGGAGAGATTATGATGTAACATATACCCGCTAACCGAAGTGTATACATTATGATGTAACACATACCCGCTAATCTAAGGATAGACATTATGATGTAACACATACCCGCTAATCTAAGGGTAGACATTATGATGTAACACATACCCGCTAATCTAAGGGTAGACATTATGATGTAACACATACCCGCTAATCTAAGGGTAGACATTATGATGTAACACATACCCGCTAATCTAAGGGTAGACATTATGATGTAACACATACCCGCCAATCTAAGGGTAGACAGTATGATGTAACACATACCCGCCAATCTAAGGGTAGACAGTATGATGTACACATACCCGCTAATCTAAGGGTAGACATTATGATGTAACACATACCCGCTAATCTAAGGGTAGACATTATGATTTAATACATACCCGCGAATCTAAGAGTAGACATTATGATGTAACACATACCCGCTAATCTAAGGGTAGACATTATGATGTAACACATACCCGCTAATCTAAGGGTAGACATTAAGATGTAACACAGACCCGCTAATCTAAGGGTAGACATTATGATGTAACACATACCCGCTAATCTAAGGGTAGACATTATGATGTAACACATACCCGCTAATCTAAGGGTAGACATTACGATGTAACACATACCTGCCAATCTAAGGGTAGACATTATGATGTAACACATACGAGCTAATCTAAGGGTAGACATTATGATGTAACACATACGCGCTAATCTAAGGGTAGACATTATGATGTAACACATATGCGCTAATCTAAGGGTAGACATTATGATGTAACACATACCCGCTAATCTAAGGGTAGACACTATGATGTAAACATACCCGCTAATCTAAGGGTAGACATTATGATGTAACACATACCCGCTAATCTAAGGGTAGACATTATGATGTAACACATACCCGCTAATCTAAGGGTAGACATTATGATGTAACACATACCGGCTAATATAAGGGTAAACATTATGATGTAACACATACCCAGTAATCTAAGGGTAGACATTATGATGTAACCCATACCCGATAATCTAAGGGTAGATATTGTGATGTACACATACCCACTAATCTAAGGGTAGATATTGTGATGTACACATACCCACTAATCCAAGGGTAGACATTATGATGTACACATACCCGCTAATCTAAGGGTAGACATTATGATGTACACATACACGCTAATCTAAGGGTTGATATTATGATGTACACATACCCGCAAATCTAAGTGGAGACATTATGATGTAACACATACCCGCTAATCTAAGGGTAGACATTATGATGTAACACATACCCGCTAATCTAAGGGTAGACATTATGATGTAACACATACCCGCTAATCTAAGGGTAGACATTATGATGTAACACATACCCGCTAACCAAAGGGTAGACATCATGATGTATACATACCCGCTAATCTAAGGGTAGACATTATGATGTAACACATACCCGCTACTCTAAGGGGAGAGATTATGATGTAACACATACTCGCTAATCTAAGGGTAGACATTATGATGTAACACATACCCGCTAATCTAAGGATAGACATTATGATGTAACACATACCCGCTAATCTAAGGGTAGACATTATGATGTATACATACCCGCTAATCTAAGGGTAGACATTATGATGTACACATACCCGCTAACCTAAGGGTAGACATTATGATGGAGCACATACCCGCCATTCTAAGGGTAGACATTATGATGTAACACATACCCGCTAATCTAAGGGTAGACATGATGTAACACATACCCGCTAATCTAAGGGTAGACATTATGATGTACACATACCCACTAATCTAAGGGTAGACATTATGATGTAACACATACCCGCTAATCCAAGTGTAGGCATTATGATATGACACATACCCGCTAATCTAAGGGTAGACATTATGATGTAACACATACCCGCTAATCTAAGGGTAGACATTATGATGTATACACACCCGCTAATCTAAGGGTAGACATTATGATGTACACATACCCGCTAATCTAAGGGTAGACATTATCATGTAACACATATCCGCTAATCTAAGGGTAGACATTATGATGTAACACATACCCGCTAATCTAAGGGTAGACATTATGATTTAACACATACCCGCGAATCTAAGAGAAGACATTATGATGTAACATATACCCGCTAACCGAAGTGTAGGCATTATGATATGACACATACCCGCTAATCTAAGGGTAGACATTATGATGTAACACATACCCGCTAATCTAAGGGTAGACATTATGATGTAACACATACCCGCTAATCTAAGGGTAGACATTATGATGTAACACATACCCGCTAATCTAAGGGTAGACATTATGATGTAACACATACCCGCTAATCTAAGTCTAGGCATTATGATATGACACATACCCGATAATCTAAGGGTAGACATTATGATGTAACACATACCCGCCAATCTAAGGGTAGACATTATGATGTACACATACCCGCTAATCTAAGGGTAGACACTATGATGTAACACATACCCGCTAATCTAAGGGTAGACATTATGATTTAACACATACCCGCGAATCTAAGAGTAGACATTATGATGTAACACATACCCGCTAATCTAAGGGTAGACATTATGATGTAACACATACCCGCTAATCTAAGGGTAGACATTAAGATGTAACACAGACCCGCTAATCTAAGGGTAGACATTATGATGTAACACATACCCGCTAATCTAAGGGTAGACATTATGATGTAACACATACCCGCGCATCTAAGAGTAGACATTATGATGTAACACATACCCGCTAATCTAAGGGTAGACATTATGATGTAACACATACCCACGAATCTAAGGGTAGACATTATGATGTAACACATACCCGCTAATCTAAGGGTAGACATTATGATGTAACACATACCCGCGAATCTAAGAGTAGACATTATGATGTAACACATACCCGCTAATCTAAGGGTAGACATTATGATGTAACACATACCCACGAATCTAAGAGTAGACATTATGATGTAACACATACCCGCTAATCTAAGGGTAGACATTATGATTTAACACATACCCGCGAATCTAAGAGAAGACATTATGATGTAACACATATCCGCTAATCTAAGTGTAGGCATTATGATATGACACATACCCGCTAATCTAAGGGTAGACATTATGA
>JAVVLW010001012.1:0-5000 GCA_034401795.1 Chaetoderma sp. LZ-2023a
CCGTGTACATATATTCTTAAGAAACTAGGCCAGATTGATCTACTGGGAGATGTTTTTCTCAGATATATGTGTGTGAAAAATCAGCTAAGCTAAAACAAAACTCGACAATATCGGCCAATCACATTTGAGCTTTTGTTACATGTAGTTGATGGTCTTGACAGTAAAAACAGTGTTGTATAGATTTTGATCTTTGAGCCAGTGTCCACCATCAATTCTTTTGTTTTGCATGGAAATTCTTTTTTTTTCATTTCTGACCTAAATGGTCATGTTTTTGTCAAAATTTTTCATATTTGGAACTTAGATATCCATGCTTTGTACAGAAATGTTTTAATTTTCAGTCAAAATGGTCATATTTCTGCATTTGTACCAAGATTTCTATGTTTCTGAATAAAAATTATGCATTTCAGCCCAAAATCTTCATATTTCCTATCAAAATTATTACTGTTAATGGTTAAGATTTGTTATAAAAATTGTCATTTTACTTAGTGAATGTTCATTTGCTGGCCAAGAAGACATTTTTTGAAATTTTAACACTGGAATGACTAACAAAGGCATTACAGTAACAAATTCTTGAAAATATTCCCAATACCACTGCAAAGGCTGGTTTTTGCTGGCTTAATTATCGTTAAAGAGTTAGACTTGGCTCTCTTAGATGATGAATTTTCAGTGAGCATGGCAATAATACAGGTTTTGGGCCTGTTGAATAGGAATTTGACATTATTGTTCAGTGGCCATCATTTTCATATCCAAGTTTTGCTATTTTTGGGCCTAAATTCTTATGTTTTTTTTACCTAAACTATTCATGTTTCCTGTTAAAATGTTCATATTTGGAACATAGGTATCAATTCTTCATACAGAAATGTGTGTATGTTCAGCCTAAACTGTCTTACTTTTGCATTTTGCACCAATATGTTTTTGTTTCTAAACAAAGCAGTTGCTTTTTGGTCCGAATTTTCTTGTTTCCTGTCAAAGACTGCATGTTTCTGACCAGAATCTTCACATTTCCAGCTAAAATTTTCAGATTACTGGTCATTTGAATTTTTTTTAGCATTTTGAACCCAGATATTCTTATTAACTGTGAAAATCTATATATTTCTGGTAAACACTTGCTTATAATCCCAAATTCACAGATTTCAGTACCAAATTTTTGCATTTTCACACATATTCTTTCATTTTAGGTCCAAATTTTATAATTTGTTGTTAAATTTTAAACACTGGCTGATATTTTACGAAATGGTCCATTACAGATTTAACATTTTGAGCCCAGATACATATATTAACTGTCAAAATGTATATATTTCTCTAAACTTACGCTTTTAAACACAAAATTGACAAATTTCAGCCAGAAATGTTTGCATTTCAACACCAATTTCTGCATTTAAGTACAAATTTCCATGATTCCAGCCATATTCTGTGTTTGAAACCCAATTTTAAATGTTTCTTGTACAAATACTGATATCCTAGGTCAGTGATACAGGCCCCACCATACCCATTGTGCCTCTTGGTTCCAAAGTCTACTTTGAACTCTGGCAGTCTGGGTATCATGTCTCAAAATCACAGAGACCACTTAAATTATGGTCTGTTTGTAGTATTAAACCATATCATATATTTTGGATATATAAGCATACATAACCAAAATATTAAGTTGGTTACCCCAAATAAACTATAATTTATGCGTGGCCTGAAATTAATCTGATTGAAACCAAAATGCCCTTGTTTCAGGCTGAAACCGTTTATATTTCTGACTTAAATTTTCATAATACTTGCATGGATTTTGTAAAATCTTCACATTTCCATTTAAATCTTTGGTATTTCAAAACCAGATTCTCATTTAACTGTCAAAATGTTTACATTTCTGTGTAACTTTGCTATTAATCACAAATTTGCACATTTCAGGTCCAAATATTTTGTATTTTCAAACTAAATTTCTAGATCTTATGACTTACATGTAAATGTTGGTATAATTAACAACAACTTTAATTTCAACACTATCCTTTCACAGATTGCACTAGCTACTGACTACAGGTATTTGATCAAGTAAGCAGTAAATACATGCCCCTTTTTATATATTTAGATTTGCTCTGGATCAATTACCATTAATAAATGAGTTATCTGTTACTGATCCAAAGGCCTACATGATCACAGGATCAGTGGTGCATGTGTAGATTATAGTTATTTACCTGGAGAGAATTAACATCAGTAATGGTTTTAATGGTTGGTCAATGGTGAAAATCAATTGCCTCCACCAATCACAACCCACACACCCCCCCCCCCCCCAATACCACCCGCCCTCCCCACCACCTTCAGTGGTAGATGATTTCAAGGAAATACTGGTATACTTTATTCAATTTATACAAATATTTCCGTAAAATAAACTAGAAGAGTCACATAAGAAGTAAATATGTGGCCCAAGCCTTCTACTAAGCGATTAAACGAAAACTTGTAACAAAATTTGGAAATGCGCCTACTATCCTTCAAGAAAATAATCTATATTAATAGCGCGACTTTTTAAATTTTGGACAATAGTCTTTAGTGAAAAATTCCATTTTAGTTATGTAGTGTAACGAAATGTGTAATATAAGACTATACTAATACCCGAAGCGGTGTCGTTGTACAAGGGTTAAATAGCTGTCATTTCGCTTTGAAGCGTCTGCTGTCTTATGGATTTCCCCTATCTGTGTAATGACGTCATGTACGTAAATCGCGTACGAAGATGGCAGCCCATACCTCATAGCCTGAGCCAAAGAATCGCCAGCGAGGGATTGAGGAGTCGGGTACCAGCCTACCGCGGCGCAGTCTCAAACCTGTGACGTCGTGATGACGTCACTAAGTAGCGGTCTTCTCGTGCTGTAATAATAATAATAATAATAATCTTTATTTAAGGCGGGTATACATCGTCGGTAAACTGATCTTCCCTAGGCCCTCACACACACAGACACACACACACGCGCGCGCACGCACGCACACGCACGCACGCACGCGCGCATGCACACACATACAAAAATACATACATACATACATACATATATACGCGCAAGGTCGTACACGGTCATTCACACACACGCACGCACGCACGCACGCACGCACGCACGCATATATATATATTGCTAAAACAGTATAATTACCTCGTCGAATGTCGATGTTCGAATCACCGTTCACGCATACATACGTGCACGATCGTACACATTCATTCTCACATACACACATATATAGCTATTTAGATATATACAAAATATGCAATAGCGAGTCTTCCCATTGCTTCATGGCGGCGGCCCATGTTCGGTAGGGTAAACTTTTAAGCATTTTCTGTTAACGTTCGTTATCTGCTTTTGCAATATGGTGAATTTTTGCCTTCACTACCCGCCAATGTGGACCAGTGCATGAAAAATGCATTTTCACATGCAGTAAGCGTGCGGCCGAGAAATGCAAGAAATGATTTGCATTTCTTCATGATCAGCGAGACATTACATTGACGAGACATGCCTGCAAATTTGGTTTTAAATGGACGTATAGTTTTAATACAACAAACCAAACTTCACTGTTGCTAAACTTTTTTGGCTCAGTATATAAAGATTTCCCGCAGTCAACATGCTGTTGTTAATTCATGCCGTCAAGGTGAACGATCTCTGAAAACGCATCAAACTTTGACACTTGAAGATTTAGTTTTCAAATTTGCCCAAGCTCCTGGAAAAAATAATTATGCGTTCGTCTTTCCTCTTCCTAATCACCAAAGAACAGACCCCACCTGTATCAGGGGTGTTGCACACGCGTAATGTAGGCAGGGATGGCAGTCAGGCACCGGGGATAATACATGTAGGCGAGCACAGATCAGGATGAAAACAGCAATCTGGAACACAATGATTCTCAGCTGTAATTGTATGCCAATTCCTGGTTAATTGGCTACGTTCAACAATAGAAACACCTATGTATAGCGACCATTTTATGGACCAGGAAACGATTGTTGAAAAAAGACTGTTATTAATTTATTATAATCAATACAGTTATTGGCTTTTGCGGCCACAATATGTCAGCTCTTTAAGACGCGTGGCGTTGCAACCCCTAGCAACCACCACCCCACCCCACCCCCACCCCACCGCAACCCCCACCCCAAACCGGTCTTAAAGAATAACGACCTTCCGATCCCAAAGTCGCTATAGGTAGGATTCATAGTCTATTCATAGGATAGATCTGTTTTGTAAAAAATAAGAACTTAATATAATCGTGTTCAGCACGAGAAGTTGTGTATGCTATCACTATGGCGATGCTACAACGATACACGCGCACATACTCGAACATTTAGTGAACAATCATAAACAATTGTATGTTAGCAATAGGAAAGTGGAACTCAAAGAGCAAAGCTGGTCACAGGACACACGTTTTTGAAGATGTGGTGCATGACGTTGCAGAATTAACTGTTACTTAGGCATGTGCGATTATTGCGTTGAGTGATCGCGATCGATTATTGAAAAAAAAAAAATTCTCGAGCCAGGCATTCCAGTAATACATTTTCAGAAATGGTCTTCTCTTGCCCTGCAGATGGACACATATTCACTAAGCAAAATGCCATTTTTCATAACCAATCGCATTAAAAAGTAATTGAAAGTTAAGTTTCGAAATATTTTATGCAATTGAAAATATTCACAATAATGCGATTATTTAATTTTTAATCATATACATTCACGATATAAAACATAATCGCGATTTTCGTTTTAATCACATAATCGCGCAAGCCTACTGTTACTATTGATTGACGTCGGTGTATTTTTCGGCATTGCAGATCAAAGATAAAGAAGTCAAACACTCCGCGAAAATCGGTTTGTAGATCCCAGGAGAAGGATGAAACCAGTTACGGCTGAAATGAAGGCTATATTGATGTCCGTGGAAATCGAATTGGTGACAGCAGTGACGAAGGGGTGATGGCTTGCGCCAGCTCACGAAAGGAATGGATTTGAACGTTAGTAGCAATGAAAAGATGAGGATGGGTATATTGAACTAGAGGA
>JAVVLW010001012.1:10000-40175 GCA_034401795.1 Chaetoderma sp. LZ-2023a
TCTAGCTACTTCTTGCATTGAAATCCATCTACGTGTTTGAGGGTGTATCATATCAGATAAATGTTGAATTCCATATTTTGCAAAGGACGGTAGATAAAGTACTGCATTGTTATAACATATATTACTATTGCCCCACAATTGCTGTTCTAGTACTTCCTTCCAGCACGTAGGTGGAGGCATGTATCTGTCAAATATTTCTAACTCCTTAACTTGATCTTTAAACACATCTGGTATCATTTGGCTATTCGGAGGTGGCTTCTTTGAGGTAAAAGCATGCTCCGCCAGAAATGGTTCTACAATTCTCTCCATGAGAGCTCGTGAAACACATGCCCACGTCTCATCTGATGTAATAAGATCATCCAAAAATTTTAACCTTAAAGACACACATTTCACTTTAATATCAATTAAATCAAGTCCTCCTTCTAACTTAGCATTATTGAGAACACGATGGGAAACTAAATGATTCTTTTCTTCCCATATGAATGACAATATCAACTCATTAACCTCATTTTCTACATGTTTTGGCATGTGTACAACAGATGCTGTATACCATAGCCCAGATAATGCCAAGTTGTTGACAACAAACACTCTACCAAAGATTGAAAGATGACGACGCTTCCAATTTGCTAATATTCTCTTAAGCTTAGATACTCGTTCATTCCAATTTTGTATTGTATTCGGTTTCCTGCCAAAATAGATGCCTAAAATCTTAATGGTATCATTAGACCAATTGATTTCAAGTGGCTGGTCATTCCGCTCTTTCCAAGGCCCCAAAAAATAATCCTTTGGATTTTCCTTTATTGATTTTCAAACCAGATGCATTTTGGAACTTTTCTAGTACGTGGTTTAAAATTGCAAAATCATTGTTTGAACTGGTAAACACAGTTGTGTCATCAGCATATTGTGACAGCTTAAGTGGTCTTTCTATGCCACGAATACATATTATGCCTTAAAAGTTTTTATTTTGCCTCAATGCTATGCCAAGTGATTCCATCACAATAACAAATAATAATGGCGATAGGGAACACCCCTGTCTAACCCCACGTTCTAAGACAATTTCTCTGGATAATTGATTGTTCACTAAATAGCTACTCTTGATATCCGTATATAAAATCTTAATCAATTTAATAAAGTTTGAGCCTAACCCAAACGATAGCAAAGAATTAAAAAGAAAATACCATTCCACACGGTCAAATGCCTTTTCATTGTCCAAGGCAATCACAGCTGAAGGGATGCTATCCTTCTCAACCAATTGTATAAGGTCTCTTATTACCATGGTATTGGTTAGAATTGTCCTCCTGGGTACAGCACATGTCTGCTCTGTTCCAATGATTTCTCCTAAAACACTACCTAGTTTCAATGTTAGTGCTCTGGATATTATTTTGTAGTCTACACATAGTAGAGAAATTGGTCTGTAGTTCTGAATTAGACGTCTGTCATTTCCTTTATATATTAGCCTTACGTATGCCCTGGCCATAGTTGATGGTAAATGGCCTTTCTAAAAAATTTCAGTGCCTAATTCTTCCATTATTGGACCAAAAGGTGCCAAAACGTTTGGTAAAATTCAACTGGAAGGCCATCACACCCCGGTGATTTTTCTAGTTTCATACCTTTAAGGGATTTAGTTAAATCTTCTAGTGTTAAGGGTTGATCACAAAATTCACTGCCTGTGTCTGACACCTTTTTGTCTATATTTGCTAACAAATCCGATTTTGCATCTTCATCAATTCCCTCTGACTTGTACAATGACTCATAGTAATTGCATACAATAGTACTCATTTCATTGTTGGTAAAGACGGTTGAACCATCCGGCATGTTTAATGAGCACATCACCTTATCTATTGCCCGTGCTTTTTCTAATGTGCAAAAATATCTGGTCGGCTTTTCCCCTTCTGCGTGCATCTGGGCTCTTGCTCTAATTTGTGCACCCTCAAACTCATATTGTTCTATATCTCTTATTTTATTTTTAATTTTAACCAGTAATTCATAATAATTATCTTC
The DNA here is from genome assembly GCA_034401795.1 of Chaetoderma sp. LZ-2023a. NCBI lineage: Eukaryota > Metazoa > Mollusca > Caudofoveata > Chaetodermatida > Chaetodermatidae > Chaetoderma > Chaetoderma sp. LZ-2023a. Next base: position 12,002 of record JAVVLW010001012.1, read on the forward strand.
ACCATTATTTACTTTAGCATTAATTTTCATCAGTGATCGATGAAGTGTTTTCTTGCGTTTGCGTATTTCCTGTGCTTTTCTAAAAGCATACTTTCGGGAAACATACTTTAAATCCAGTTTTACATCCTCCCACCATTGCAATGTGCTCTTATATGATGCTTTCCTATTAATCCAATGTTGCCAACAACTCTCTATATTATTCTTATAAAATTCTTCTCCCAACAGTGTTGTGTTTAATTTCCAAAACTCGACCCCTTTTGTTACCCAGTCAGCATTGGCAAAGGTTACACAAACCATGTTATGATCGGAGAATGCAACTGGCTTAATATTAACATCTCTCCAGTACCCTGTTAACAAACTATTCACATACATTCTGTCGATCCTTGAACCAACTTTACCATCTACCGAAAAACATTTAAGATCTTTACAATGAGGTTTTGATATTCTATAGGTGTCAACTAAATTTTCATTATCACATATTTCTTTTAAGAGTCTATGTGATGTATCAGTATAAGTTGAAGTTGCATTCCTGTCATTTTCTTTGTCTATGACACAATTAAAGTCACCACCCATTACTAAGTTTTCAGTGATGTTATCTAGTGCTGTTTTAGACATCTCCTTAAAAAATTACGACGTAGTTGATGAGATGCAGGTGCATATATACACAGCAACGTGATACGTGTTTGTTGTATATCTAGCGTGACTCTCACCCAGCGACCATTTGCACCTGATACTGAAGAGATTATATTTTCATAGGCTGAACAACGAGGGAGTATAACAATTGCTACGCCTGCACTATTATCTTGAGATAACGAATAAAATATTCCGGATCCAGAAATCTTTTCTAAATTATCGTATGATTCTGACTTCTGAATTTTTGTTTCCTGTATCAAAGCAATGTCAATCTGCTCATTTTTCAGAGTCTCTAGTAAGTGACGTTGCTTTATGTCACTATTTAAGCCTCTACAATTGAGTGTGCAAATTAGCATAAAAGGTAATAAAATGCTGTGTAAAACCGCCATTATTAAGCTAACTAGATTTTGTTTTTTTCGACCCTCTCTTAGACCATTTACCTATTTTACTCACAAACGCTGCATTACTTAGCTCAACTTTTTCCAAATGCTTATATTTTAATATATCTGAATCATGACGCAGATGCCTATATTTAACACCATTTGCCGTCACATATGGAACTAACACCTCTCCTGCCTCTGCCCTGTACATGACCATTTCATCAGGTGATTTAGAACTCTGTGTTTGAATGGATATATCAGATTCAGCGACTGACATATTATCGTCTTCTATATCACTTTCCTCTATTTCTGATTCAGAACTCTCTCCATCTTTCTGTCGCTTTGTTCCACTCAATCGATCCGAGACACCGATTACTTTCTCTATATTATTTAAATCGTCTAGATTGAGTGTACTCAGTGGAAAATCAAAGTTAGTTTCAGTATCTTGCGACCTGAATTTTACTTGTCCTAAATTAAAACTCTCTTCCAGAGGGTATTGATCATCATCTTCAACTTGTGTGGAATTAGCCTCTCTGACATCAAACTTGGATTGACTTGTTACTGGAGTAAGACTTAGCCCCTCATCTAGAACCTCTATTTCATCGCCTGCACCTACAGCGATTGGATTCTTAGTTTTTTTCCCATGCTTCTCATTAACATGGACTTCAGCTACAATCTCAGCAACTACTGGTTCGATGACATTTTCCTTAGCAACGTGCTTCCCATTAGTATGGATTTCAGCTACAATCTCAGCAGCTACCGGTTCTATGACATTCTCTTTAGAGACAACTTGCTCTGCACTTTTATCAGCACCCTTTTTGACATATTTGTTCTGCGGGCATCGCCACTTAAAATGATCAGATGATCCACAAACTAGACATTTGTTTTTGTTAGGGCAATCTGTTGCAAGATGTTCTGTACTTAAGCAGATTCTACACTCTTTGATTTGCCCCCCTGTACCATAATGGCAAGATAAATCGACCATCTATGGTGACCTTGCTTGGGAGAGGTTGTTCTACCTTTTCAAACCAAATTCTTCTGATGCCATTTTCTAAGGTTCGATCAAATGGATAGGTCTCGTGTTCTACTTTGTCCACTTTGCCATACTTGATCAATTCAGTGATAACCCGTTCATCTGGGATCTCTAATGGAACCTTCATCTTGACTAATAGACGATCAGAATCTATTTCCTCCACATTACACACCTCACCCTTCACGACAAGGACCTCGTCGAGCAACTTTTCCTCCACACTTTCATTAACTACGGTGACATTCCATACAGATTTGGAAACATTAACGAGACCTTGAAGGACCCGTGGCCCTGCCCCAACTACATCCTTCAACCCATGATACACCTCAATTGCCGAAACACCCCAAGCCTTTGTCGTGATTTTAGGACTCAGGGTACGCTTATATGAGGTTGCCATGGTGTTTTATAAAAAGAGGAACCCCATACTACTACAATATATAATACAAATATATAACACCAAGACGTCGGGGAAAGAGCTAAACACTAAATAAATATTGTCCCCTTTTGAAACCCTGACGTCTACCAACAAATATACGAATAGAGAGTACAGTCGTATATTTGTTAGTTTGAACCACTTTCTAAGTGGTTCACTAACACCTAACCGATTAAAGTGGTTTCCTAATGCATACTAACATATTACAGTCATATATTTGTTAGTCTGTTCGAGTTGACCGGGGACAGCCAACTGACTATAAGGATTTATATAGTTAAAGAACTAGGCTTGTGCTTACAAATGACAAAGGAATTAAATCCACTCACTCAAGCGATCTTGCCAAATATAATGCGCTAGCCTACGAACTATAGAAATAGCAGACTGGCGCAGGAAGAAATGTATTGCATTGACCACAGTAAGAGGAGCCCTACTAAATGGCGGAAACCGCCAGCTAAGAGGAATGCCTTTAGAAAATGGAGACACAAAATGCGCTCCAACCAAGACAAGAATTTACAAATTAAACATAAAGTTTGAAAGGAAACACTAATACGAAATATATGTATAAAATTTATCTACAAAATCGCGCTAGAAACTAGCAAATTCGGGCAGCAATTGCAGAGCTAAATAAACGCGTGCGTTCACTTCGACTACTACTACTACTACTACCACTACTACTACTACTACTACTACTACTACTACTACTACTACTACTACTACTACTACTACTACTACCACCACTACTACTACTACTACTACTACTACCACTACTGCTACTACTACTACTACTACTACTACTACTACTACTACTACTACTACTACTACTACTACTACATTTATTAGGCTCATGATGACAAGCAATGTAAGACCTGGTACCCATGGAAGACGCAGTCGGCAGGAATTCAGCAACCAGACCATTAACGGGGAAAGAGTGATATGGTGGGGGTGGGGGTGGGGTGTTGTTGTTATACTTTAATTCTGTAAACCTGGCCCCACTCCTCGTTTCTCTTTTGTTTTTTCGTGGAACCGAGGAGAACGGACGAAAGGTTACTCGTGATGACCGGGAAGGGTTGAGTGACTAATGGTGAATATGTAGGGAATAGTGCTGAACAAAAGCGGATAAAGATTATTACGTTCATATGCCGATGTTTAACTAAATTATTTTTAATTGCTTTTTATGGTCGCAGGAGGAGGTGGGTTGGATGTGGGTGGGTGTGTGTGTGGGGGGGGGGGCGTGTCCGTCATGCAAACTGAATTGCCACATTGTTTCCGGATGCCGCCATCCATACTTATAAACAACGAGAAGCCACCCAGCATGACGCCGCTGGCCTAGTAGGTGACTTGCCACTGAGTGGGAATGTGGGTGGGCGCGTAACTGACACGATGTGGCGAATAGATATATAGTATACAGATATTATTATAATGAGCAGTGTATATCTGAATATTTAATGTCCTACATCAACCCTACCCCCATCAACACCCTACCCCCGCCCGATGACCTCAATAATAACTATTGTATAATAATAATAATAATAATAATAATAATAATAATAATAATAATAATAATAATAATAATTATTATTATTACTATTATTATTATTATTGTTGTTGTTGCTGCTGTTGTTGTTGTTGTTGTTGTTGTTGTTGTTGTTGTTGTTGTTGTTTTTGTTATTATTATTATTATTATTATTTTTATTATTATTATTATTATTATGATAATATAATGTAGTAGTTGTGATTGTGGTACCGTATTATGCTCGTATTATGTCTGTTCACGTGTACATATGTTTATATGTTCCCCCACATACTTGTAAAAGTTTGGGTGTAATAAATTAAATGAAATGAGAAACTGCATGCTGGGTAATTTATAGTATTTTTTTGTATTGGATTTAGTTTTATTGGCCATTCACACCTAGATGTATTCGAACCATGACATTCTTTTAGCGAGACATGCGAGCTTTAACTAACTATTTCAAATTCTATTGAGCTCTAGTCAACTATAGTTAACTATGGTTCTTGAATCGAACTTGATCCTATCTGCATTTTAGGTATTAAAACGCATTTAGACGCAACAATAGTTAATGATGGTGTCATAATTGCTCTTCTAGTCATCTGTATGGGCCGTAATCACGGCAACATGCGTGTAGAAAAGATCTCTCATACGACAAGAGTTATCTCCCTTAGACGATAATATCGATTAAAATGATCCAAATCTGAGATTGTGTCACTCTGAGATATCCAAATGCGTCTGTCTGTTTAATAAAGCAGTTTGCTGCTACAATCGCATTCAGCAGGAAATACTATTATAGAACCAATCTGAAAAACCACATCGCTGATTTCTGAATTTTTGCAGATAACTAAACTTAAATTGCATGGCCATGATAAAAACTCGACACAGTAACTATTACTTATTATTATACGCCTGCGTGTGTTTATCCAATGAAACGCTCCCAATTGTACCACGTGACCATCCAATAACTTTTCTACATTGGACGATGTAAACCCCATATTGGACAGTAAAATCTGTATTGGACGCCGCTTAAAACCTGTATTGGACGTTAAAGAACGATAACACTTTCCACATTAATTTTTTCATATTGCGTTTGCCAAAGGCGGTGACTTCTATTGCGTTGATAAAGTTTGATGTTGCTGAGATAATGAAGTCAATTGAGACATACGAACACACGGGTCTAACAAAAAAAAGAAATTCGCATCGATAATAAACCCGTTGTTCTATTCTGCAAATATTAGAGCTGGTACGTTCAATATCGTAAATACGAATACGAAAATACGTAATACGCTCAATATCGTAAATACGAATACGAAAATACGTAATACGCTCAATATCGTAAATATTGCCTATTGGAAACAGTGGCCACTCATAGTATCTAGCCTATATAATACGTTTTCTCATGAAAAAATCATTGTATTTCTGAGATTAAAGTAAATTTCTGTTGATTTTTTTGCGTTTGTTTGCTGATAATTGTAATAGGTGCATAATAAATAGGTCATTTTACATTGTTGAGTCCAATATGGATTGTTATTGTACCTGGCAATACAATACAATTATTGTACAATAACAATCCATAGTGGACTAAACAATGTAAAGTGACCTAATAGTATTTGGGTGGCCGGATTCAGCATATTCATTAGGCTATACGTAGGACAATGATTACGTTTAATATATAATATATAATAACAGACAGTTTAAAGGTGCATATTCACAGCAAAATTACTGAAAATAAAATTGTTTAAATTGTATTCCTTTATAGGCTTCAATTATGTGTCTATAAGTAATGAAACGAAATAAGTATTAACATATAATGATTTCATTCTATATAAATTAATATAATTTTTTAAGTTGCGAAATTAAAATAGAGGCTCGTTGCCTCTATTTCAATTTCGCAACTTAAAAAGTTATATTAATTTATATGGAATGGAATCATCATATGTTAATATTTATTTCGTTTCATTACATATAGGCTCACAGTTTAAGCCTCTAAAAGTGTATAATTTTAACAATTTTATTTTCAAGTATTCAGGTGTGACTATGCACCTTTAAGATGAACATGTAATACATTGAATTATCTTTTCCTTTCTGGATGATATGAATTATCTTTTCTGGATGATATGCACCTCAAATTAGTTTTTAGCAAGCGAGATAAGCTTGCAAGGCAAACATTTCTCAATTAGAGCCAACAGTGCAGTTTCTGCATACCAGGTGATATTCGTTACATTCGATAACATAGGGGTGTTCACAGAACCAGCAATGGACCTTCCCAGTTCTAGGTATGCCCCGCCCATCTCTGGCTAAGCTCCACCCACACCTCGCTCATATTGGGATTGATCGATCTCTGAACTTCCTGACTATCAATTTCCAGAAAACACCACATGTAAGCTGTTGAATAACCAAAGGCTTAACACGTGAAGTACACAGATACATTTTATTGTCATCTTAATATGCACGTAATTTTATGTCTGTAATTTGATACTGGACAGTTATCAAAGAATAAGAATAGTGATTCTGAAGACAATGATTCCGTGTATGCCATATGTCAATGGGCGTGCGGTAACAAGCTCCGCGTGAGGTACATAGATACTTTTATCGGGCACGCTTCTATTTATTGCTGGCTAGAATTGCCTATAGGCGCGGACATTTCGCGCAGGGGATTGTGGGGCTGTGTCTCGCGAGATCTCCATCGATACGAGATCTAATAATTCTCGGCGCGAAGACACGGCTCTATTTTTAGATTGCTGGATATCTCATAAGTATTATCTTCATGCACGTGATTCATGGCGAGTTCTCTTATTTGTTCTGGTCCGACTGTAATAGAGTTTGCGCGGCGATGACCGCTTAATTATTTTAATAAACAGCCAACAGAACTTATATGTCCACTTTAGCACTCTATCAAACTGACCACAAATGGCTTCTTGCTGTGATCGTGAGAAATGTCCATTTGCATTAGCTACTCACCGGAGAACTTGTTTTGAAAGTTTACCACTGGAATGACTGGTTGGATAACCGATCCTGTAATTCCAGTAGTAAATTGCAAAAGAAAAACCACAATGGTCTCTTGGACGGCAATTAGACATAGGGCATTTTCTATGATAATGGATTTTTCTGTATATGACGTCATAATTATTTAGGTCAGATGTAGTTGGACGTCACAATCAAAATGTGTAATGAATGACGTATCTAGCTCCACCAGGAACATTGAATAGCCAGTCAAGTATGCGAATTGCACGTCTTTACTATTTAATCAACATGCTGTTGAATATTTTGAAACTAATTTAACTAGACGCTGTTCGAATTGTATGTCTTTGCTATTTATTCAACAGTCATTTTCTATGATAATGGCTGGGTTCGATCTGTAACTGAAGGATATGACGTCATAATCAATTACTTCATATACAGGCTGACGTCACAATCCAAAATGTGTAAATGAATGGCGTATCGAGCTCAGTCATGAACATTGAATAGTCCCGCAAGTGTACGAATTGTATGTCTTTACTGTTTAATCAACATCGTGTTGAATAATTTGAAACTAATTTGACCTGGCGTTGTTGCGGCCAGAGGCAGCAAACCTTTAAAAGCACCCGGTGAAATTAGTTTCAAAATATTCATCAGCTTACCTGTATAGTTACCTTGAAATTGGAAGTCTGGGATTCATTATTCAGCGTATATATATACATCGATTCCAACACGCAAAAGGGGGTGGAGCTTAGCTAGAAATAGGCGTGGCATACCTAGAAATGGATCTCTCTATTGAAATTGCCATGAGCAAATTGAGCATTACATGGCTAATACCACTTGGTAATGCGTGGCCCATACAATATGGACCACTTGTATTAAGAGACCACCCATATTTATAGGTCACATATTTTAACAAGGCCAATCATAGATTGTTGCCCTGAATACAATGTACTCGTCCTCTGACGGAGGGAGGATAATTAATACCACTTGCTAATGGACATTTTCATGTTGTCTATCGATCATATTACGTCATATGATGTCATAATCAACGACGTGACGTATAGGATGACGTCATAATCATGACGTCATGACTGACTCAATTTAGTCCGTCTTAAATGCTTAATAGTCCGACATGTTGTACGAATTGTATGTCTTTGCTATTTACAAAACATGCTGGTGAATATTTTGAAACAAATTTTACTGGGCGATGTTACTGCCACAAGCAGCAACAGCACCCAGTCAAATTGATTTCAAAATAGTCAACACCTTACCTGTATAGTTTTCTGAAATTGATAGTCAAGAAGCTCAGAGATCCATCGATATCAACACGAGCGCGGTATTAATGTATTAATGTACCATCCGGATTCAGTGACCGATTGACTAACGTTAGGCCTATGGAAGTCATTTCAAGCAACCGCCACCAAGATGTGACTTACTTGGGCAGAATTGTGTGTTTTTCTAACAAAATCCTTTAGAATGTTTAACACCGAAATTTCAATATCTCAGATAAAGACAACTATACGAATATCTTTTTAATACTTTGTCTGGTAGCCCACCCCACCCTACCCACCTACTTGTTGCCATCATAGACCGGTATTAAGTATTGCAACGACAACGACTGCCCATCTTCTCTTAATGTATTTTAACCCTTTCATGAGGAGGCCGCCAAAACCGCTACAGTGATCTTGAGGATGTTAATTTGCAGGTCAAGAGATTGTTTTAGAAAATTCACCACTGAAATGACTGGCTCGATAATTGAGCCAGTCATTCCAATAGTAACTCTTCAAAACAGTCATCTATTGGCCTGCAAATAGGCACTCAATAACCAAATATTTTTGTTCATATTCTTGACTCAATTCAGGTAATATAGGGTTAATAAATTATGAGGACGACGATGATGTACCATGTCTGTTTAATCTTTCCCGTATTGTATTATAGTATGATTCACATTTGTTGCATTCGACATAGAGTAAAAATTACAGACTTGTTACAGACAGTCTTGAGACGTACTATGTGTGTGGTAAATTTCAAAAGAAAAACATGCATAATAATATTGTAGAGGGCGAAAAAGTAGACAGAGTTCGCTAACAATAATGGATCCATCTAAAAATAAATGCTTGGCTTCTTTGAAACTACACCTCTAATGTAATGACCGGTCATCTTCTTACGTTATCACAGCGATTAGACTGCTAGACAGACTCAACTTCAGATACCAGATAGACCGGGACCCAGTCTATCTCCGTAGCAGACTGTAAAAGCAAGACTGGATCGTGAAATCGCTACGTCAATGGCTACTCAATAGGCCCCTACATACGAGATACATTTCTCGACCTCGTATCGAAAGAGAACTCGCGGGATACGAATGAATAATGGATGTGTGATTATCAGTAGTATCCTTTTGTCTTTAATCCATCCGTGGGAATAAATCCATGTAGGGCCAATGCAATTATGTAGCAGTATTGATAGACTACCAATGTTCCAAATTTCCAGTGAAAACTGCTGTCAATAATATTGTAGCAAATTGTTGAATACAGAAATCAACCGAAAGTGTAGGCCTATGCATGTGCTAAGTTAAGAAGGTCTACAGGAAATTCGGCCACAGAATTTCAACCATATAGTTAGATAGGTATATCAACATGCTAGTGAATTAATGGATTGAGGTTAAAACAATTTTTACCATGAAGTAATTTCGTAGTGCACAATTTCATACCGAAAATTTGTTAAATCTCCGGTGATTCACAGTTTTCAGTGCCCTATTGTCTGTAGTCTGTTTAGCCCCATAATTTCACCAACATAGACTTGAGCCTTAATATACTAGGTATATTCCGAATCTAACAAATTCTAGATGAAATAATTTTATTAGGCAAAAATTGGCTTAAATGTTGGGGTTTTCGTGCTTTTCGGTGCCCTACTGTCTGTATGTAATATGATCGGCTCCAGAATATCGCTCACATAGACGTAGAGGGATTTGAATACGATAGATATATTGGGAATTTAAAAAAATTCGACCGTGAAGTAATTTCGTAGTATACGAGTTCATCGCGTAAATTCGTTTCAATTTTGGCAGATCTGCCGGTTTTCAATGCCCTACTATAACCTGTCTACAATAGGTTTGGCCACTTAATTTCACTGATATGGTTAGATAGCGATATGAACACGCTAATGAATCTTGAGTTTTTTACCACGTAGTAGTTTCGGAATATTCAATTTAGTAGCCACGGACAGTTGTCAAATGCCAACAATTTACTATATTCGGTATCAGAATGTCTGTTCTCGATTTGTAATAATTTTCTTAATATATGGATGTATATAACTCAATATGAGCTAGTGCTTTTGCACAATTCTACCATCAAGTAATCTCATCGTAGGTAGTTACATATTCGCCGTATGGCCCCATTATAATATGGTTGGTTCACATTCACCACATTCAGATAGGTGTCGATATGGCCTGACATATCGCTCATAATGGGTTCGGCCCAGAATATCACCCATATGTTTAGATAGGTATAGGCATAAGCTTACGACGTAGTGAGATTTAAAAATTGCATAGTGTAAATAAGATCAAACTTAGGATAATTCATGGTTTTCATTGCAATACGTTCACCCACAGAATTTCACCCACAAATACTTATAGGAAATATGCTAGTTGTATTCCGAATTTAAATAAATTCTACAGGAACGTAATTTCATAGTACCCAATTCAATACCGAAAATTGGCGCAAATTATGTCAAATCAACAATTTTCTGTATCACACTGTTTGCAATAGGTTCGACCCTAGAAGTTCACCCATATGGTTAGATACTTATATGAATACGCTAATAAAGTATCAAAGGTTTAAAAAATGTTTACTATAGAGTAATTTCGTCATATGCAATTTAGTAGTGGCACACCATTGTCAAATTCCAATAATGTATTATATTCGGTACCAGAATATCTCTACATGCCATGTAGCCAGTTTTCGAACATAAGGCCATGTAGAACTCACTATGTTCTCGTGCTGTGCGAAATATTGTAATAATTCTACCTCCAAATATTTATTATAGTAATGTGAAAATATTTCTATATATCCCATGTTATTAGCCGCGTGTACTGGTAGAACCTGACTCATCAGGCTAATACCATAACATTTGCACATATGGTCAACAAGATCGTCATCATTACAACGGTTGTGACCAATTTTGGCCTTTTTGTCTAGCAAAAATATTTGATTTAATAGTTTGTCACTGTTTCCAGTAAAGATATCGTTTAATAGGTGAAATAGATATGATAGCTAAATGGAACAGATCATGATGTTTCCCATTGGGTCTTCAGTCAGAATGTTTTCTGCTCTATCATTTTCGTTGGAGAAAACTAGGTTCACGGTATTGGTTCTATCCTGGCCACTTAACTTTGTTGAAAAGGTTATCTGTCTGTACAGATCGGGGTCCTGTATTGCATCAAAAATATACTTGCTTTGAGAATTTCACTAGCATTGCAGTGTATATTTCACCAATATATTTCCGGGTAATAAGCTCTTCACGTCTGTTTAAGAAGGTATCAAGATTTAGGTTTAATGCTTAATTACTCAAATTTGATCTGTTACGATCTGTTGATGCAGTAGTGCAATTTTTTCATCACTGGCTGCTCTTAATTTTGTCTGTTCCTCTCTCTGTTAAGAAGTTTGGCCTGGAGAAAAAGGATGGATGGAAAAATTGTTGGACTGACCAAAAATATAAGCTGCTTTTCCTAGCCCATAGCTAATACTGCCCATATCTTTTTGCAAGAAATATTCCTTCGTTTGTGTTTATTGTATGCCTTTATATAACTTCATTTTTTCATGAAACAGTTGAGTTTATTCGCAGAATTATAATAACCTGCGGGCACGCGATTTACCATTGATGCCTTGCATCAATATGTGTACTTGTTGCCATCTTGATATGTGTATAATTTGATGTATGTAATCTTATATCGGATGTTTATTTCATAATAATGATAATGACGTTTATATGGTAATAACGATAGTCATTCTGAAGATAGTGATTCCATGTAGGCCATATGTCACTGGACATATATTAGCAATCTTCACGTGTAATACAGAGATGCCTTTTATGGTCATCTTGATATGCATGTAATTTGGCACCACTTCTAGGGAATTACCATACATTGTGTACCTCAAATGTATAAGTAAATGTCTTAATTTATCTGTCACGCTGACATTTGCGCTGTTTGTTCTTATGAAATGGGTTGCAGTTCTTGGCAACTCAGACTATCCTCTAATCTTAAGATTCTGATTAAAAATGCTAATTAATGGGCCATGTTACGGGTGACCGATGACCCGCTCTTACGCTTAGAATGCACGATAAAAACTCATTCTTAAGCAATGGATTGCGGGTTTTTGTTGCAGTGGCTGCCTTTTAAACTTAATTTCAGACGTATGCTCTAAAGTCCAATTAAATTTCAAATTAATTGGTCACGTGACTGCACCTTTGATCTGTTCTTAAGCATAGTAAGAACCATAAACAATTTCTTAAGCAGTGGATTTTGTTTCGTGGCAAACTTAATTTCAAAGTTGTGCTCAAAAGTCTAATAAAAAGTGCTAATTATCAGTAATTAACACCGTTCTTAATAACTCTGACTACCATCTAATCTTAAGATTCTACTTAAAATTAAAAATACTAATTAATGGGCCGCGTGACTGGTGACCTATGTTCTTAAGTTTAGATGCATGATAAAATTTGTTCTTAATCAAACTTAATTTTAAACTTGTACTCAAAAGTCTAATTAAAATGCCAATTAAGCGGGTATGTGATTGGTGGGTGACCTTTGACCTGTTCTTATGTATAGAATGCATAATAAAATTTGTTCTTAATCAAAGTATTTAGCTCTTGGCAACTCGGACTATACTGCAAACTTATATTGAACTTTGTGTATGGAGTAATGCCGGTTGCTTCGCTCGACCTCATCTTGAATGGTAGCGAAGATCTATCTGAGGAGATGAATACAACTTTGTTCATAAGGATATGTAACTTTATAAAGCAAACAAACAGATTTTAATTAACAGAATTATTATTATTATTATTATTATTATTATTATTATTATTATTATTATTATTATTATTATTATATACTATAATGCTCCTGTCCATCAGCGTTGTCGATGCGACTCTGGTTCACCGTTGGGCATGCCATTGAATGATCATATATTTCCAACAATATGTGTGTAACCAGCTCCTTGGAATATATCTGTACAGTCTGCTGGGCACATAAGTTTCTCCTCGGTTTCTTGGTGTACCACGTTTTGTATTGTTCTGCTTTATAGGAATTAACTTGTTCCGCACATCACTAGCTAAGCTCCACCAAGACTTCGTTCATATTGGGATCGTTTGGTTCTTGAACTTACTGACTATAAATTTTAAAAGAAAACTATATGCTTACAGGTTTGCTGTTGGGTATTTTGAAACTGGTTTGACCGGGTGCCGTTGCGGTCTATGGACCGCCGCCCAGTCGGGTGGTTTCAAAATATTCAACATTATGTTTCTTATTTAGGAAAGACATACAATTCGTACATGTCGGTTTATTAAGCGTTCTAAGACGGGGTAAATCGAATCATTCACGCTTTATGTAATAATGACGCCATGCTACACTCCTCGTAGTTGTGTATGGCGTAATTTGATGGATGGATAAACTGGAAAGGTGCATGGAGATGTTACTGTACTGAACTAATCTTTTTGTAACAGAGACAGTGCAATCACTGAAATATTCAAACCTTTAACCCTTTAACACACAGATCAGCCTAAAATGCTTCTAGAGTGCCCTTGAGATGTGACAATTAGCAGACCGGGAGAGGGTCGTTTTTGTGCGGTTACAACTGGAATGACTGGCTCGTTAACCGAGCCAGCCATTCCAGTGGTAAATTTTCAGAGAGAGAGAGTGGGTCTTCTCTTGGTATGCAGATTGACATTTTTCTTTTGAAACGTGAAGCGTTCTTGAAAAATGTAAGTGTTCAATAGGCAACCGTTCTAATGTATATATGTAAATATTGCATTCCAACCTATTGCATAAATGTTCTCTAGCTACATACCGCCTATGTAATATATTTTAGGGAAAGAGTCGTATCTAAGTCTACAATTGTGACTTGTGACTCAATCCAATTGTTCTGAATGGCAATAAAATATGTTTAAAAAAAATTGCAAGCTTAATTTCAAACGTGCACTCAAAAATCTAATTAAAATGCTAATTAAGCGATCATGTGACTGGTGGGTGACCTTTGACCTGTTCATAAGCACAGTATGAACCATAAAATTTGTTCTTAAGCAATGGATTTTGTTTCTTGGCAACTTAGGCTACATTGTAAACTTAATTTCAAACTTGTACTCAAAAGTCTAATTAAAAGTGCTATTTAAGTGGCCACGTGACTGGTGACCTTTGACCTGTTCTTAAGCATAGTATGAACCATAAAATGTGTTCTTAAGCAATGGATTTTGTTTCTTGGTAGCGTAGGCTACATTGTAAACTTAATTTCAAACGTGAACTCAAAAGTCTAATTAAAAGTGCTAATTAACAGTAATTAGCACCGTTCTTAATTAACACTGCACAAGCTTTTTCATTCTTAAGTTACAAAAGCTTGCAAATTACATGACCACATTCAATTCTGGAAAGAATTAAGCTTGTAGATCAAATTTTGATTAAAACAGGTTTTGGCGGGAAGTTCTAGTGGGGCCCCCTACCTTAAGCACCAATTCAGAAACTTAAGAATAGCAATTTTTATCCCAGCACTGGTTCATAACTAAATTTTTGCCATCAAACCTTTTGTACTCAAATGTCTAATTAAATGCCACTGGCCTCCCGGACTAATCGTGCCAGATTGTTCTTTCTTATTAGTGTAATTGTATTTTCAAGGTTTAACGCTATCCTGAAGCATTAAGATTATAAAATATTTAGAAAAATTCAGTAACGATCGTCTTCTCCTGAGCCGCCATTTTACTTTGATATTTGCAGTTGCCATTATTTGGGATTCTATTGTTCTCACTGTCGAACCATGCCCAGTATAAAACCACTAACGCTAGTCATTGTACTGTTGGCCTACGAGTTGCACGGATTTATCTGTACAGCGTGAAGTAAGCCTATAGTAGTTCACTTCTAAATTGTGTATTTCCTATTGTAATCGCGAAACGTGCTAGTCTAGATATTTTTATAATAAGTTGACTGATACTTGTTGCTGGCGACAGCAGCAACAACCTTCCTTCAAATTATTTGTGAAATAATCAGCAGAAAATACTAGCTAACGTTTTGAAAACGACATGACTGAAAATCGTTGTAGATGCCAATAGCAAGCAGTCAAGATGGGTAGCACAAAAGAAAGACATCTTTATAAGAAACCTAAACCCCGAAAAAGTTCAGGAAATAAAAGAAATTATTTTTGAAATACAAAATGGCAATATTGCGGAAAATATAAATGTAGCAACTAGCATGATTGGCAACCTCTTTAGAGAAAGTGCTGAAAAGACATTTGGCTACAAAAAGAAATATCTAGGGAAACATAAGAATAACAATAAGCCATGGTTTGGCAAAGAATGTAGCCACATCCGGAAAGAATACCACAAAGCAAAAAAGAGTTACAACATAAACCAAACAGACATAAGTAGAGAGAGATTACAGAAGGCCAGTCGACGGTATAAGATAACAATTAAAGAATATGCACAAGATACACGCCAACAGTTACATAGCAATTTACGTAAGCTACATAAGAGAGATAGTAAAGCATTTTGGAAACTCTTTAACACCACTACCAAAAAACCAAAGAAACTAATAAAATAGACCTCGAAGCACTCTTTCAGCATTTTAAAAAAGTTAATGAAGGAGGGCAAGATACAAACGTTGATGTAATAGAAATGATGGATGTGCCCAACTGTGCCGAACTTGACGGACCAATCACAAGAAAGGAAATCTGGGATGGTATAAGAAAATTATCAAATGGAAAAGCTGCAGGGGTAGATAATATATACAATGAGCATATTAAATGTTCGGCAGAAATTATTATCCCAGTCTATGAGAGCTTGTTTAATAATATCTTTGATAATGGGGTAGTGCCAAATGAATGGCTAGTTGGAAAAATCATCCCTATATACAAAAATAAAGGTGATCCATCAGACACAGGAAATTATCGCCCAATTACTCTTTTAAGTTGTCTTGGAAAATTATTTACATCAATTCTAAACGAAAGGCTAAAGAGTTATGCAGAATCATATGAAATTATAACAGAAGCCCAAACCGGATTTAGGAAACAAAGATCGACACAACACAACATATTTTCCTTGTATTTAATTAAAGAACTACTTTTTGCCCAAAAGAAAAGGCTTTTACTGTTGTTTCGTAGATTTTAAGCAGGCATGTGATACGGTGTGGAGAACTGGTCTGTGGTACAAGCTAATTAAATGCAATATAACAGGAAAATGCTTCAAAATTGTATATAACATGTATAAATCTATTAAATCCTTTGTTAGCCTCAACCATTGTGATTCAGACTGTATGATTAGCAATATTGGGGTACGGCAAGGCGTTTCTCACCTTTCCTATTTTCTATTTTCTTAAACGACTTGGAGGAATATCTACACGACAATGAATTTTTTGGCCTTACATCTATTAATGACATGGCAGAGGAGAATCTAAATCTATGTATACGCCTCGCCATACTTTTATATGCCGACGACACGGTCATAATGGCAGAAACACCAGAAGCATTGCAACACGCACTAAATATTTTTCATAATTATTGTATCCATTGGAAGCTACAAATAAATACTACAAAAACAAAAGTAATGATATTGTCCAAGAGAAAAATCAACAACCCACCTACGTTCTTAATGGGAGGGCAGGAGCTTGAAATAGTCGATGAATACATCTATCTCGGAATTCAAATGAAGTCAAATGGCACGTTTTCAAGTTGCAAAATTCGAAACTGTAAACAGGGAACAAAAGCCAGGTATGCATTAATCACGAAGATCAAAGAACATGATATTCCAATAGATCTACAAATTGTACTTTTTGAAACAAAGGTAGTGCCTATTCTTTTATAAGGATTAGCAATACGGGGGCTTCGAAAACACTAACTTAATAGAATCATATCAATTGAAATTCTTTAAATGTATACTGAATCTAAAGAAAATCACACCTAATGTCATGGTGTATGGCGAACTAGGAAGAATGCCACTTGACATCCAAATTCAATGTAACATGATACGATTTGGGGCCGGGTTAGTATATGGAGGTTATGGGAAATTATCGTCAATGCTTTTCTTCACGTGTCTGGATTCTATGTCAAAAACCCAAATCCAAGTTAAATGGATGAACAAAGTGAAAGCCATTTTAGAGATAACAGGACAATCGGACATATTTTTGGCAGAAACTGTAAACACAAAACAGGTAGTGCAGCGAACAAGACAAGCTTTAGAGCATCAGTATGTAGAAAAATGGACACAACTCATAAATGATTCAACTCGGCTAACGTTCTATAAAGAAAGAAAAAATTGAATTCGAAAACTATTTAAAAATATTACCTTACAGAGAAGCTATAACCTTTTGTCATTTTAGAACATTGAACCATCAACTCGCAATAGAATCTAAAAGGTGGGTGGGTATTGACAGGGAGGAACGACTTTGTAATACATGTAACGTAGTAGAAACAGAAATACACTTTCTTTTCTGCTGCGAAAGATACACAAAGAAAAGAACACAATTTATACCTGATTACTATGTAAGGCAGAACACAACAGAGAAAACTCAAGGCCTGTTTGCGATCTGTAACAAACCAATACTGAATAGGTTATGTAAATATCTGTGGCTCTCAAAGAAAAAAGACAGATCCGCTTCACAACAACAACAACAACAACAACAACAACAACAACAGCAACAACAACAACAACAACAAAAACAACAACAACTGCAGCAACAACAACAGCAACAGCAACACCAATGACAACGACAACTACGATAGAGACAACTACGATAACGACAACGACAACTACGACATTAGGAGCACCTCGGACACACACCTCTCTACTACGACCAACGCAACAACCACGGCTCCAGCACCAATATGCTACAATCATCACCACCACAACCACCACCACCACCACCACAACAACAACAACAACAACGACAATGCAATCGACAAGAACAAAGATGTTGACAACGACAAAGAAAAAGATGTCAAAACAAAATATTTCAAATACGCAACGGCAGCAGCTAATCATATAATAATAATAATAATAATAATAATAATAATAATAATAATAATAATAATAATAATAATAATAATAATAATAACTACCGCCATAGTATAAATATCTATAATAATAATGTGTACCCCATATGCTGTGTAAATGGCCTGGGTGAATAAATAAAACTGAAAAAACTGAAACTGATACTTGTTGCTGGCGACAGCAGCAACAACCTTCCTTCAAATTTTTTGTGAAATAATCAGCAGAAAATACTGGCTAACGTTTTGAAAACGACGACTGAAAATCGTTGTTGCAACAACTTTCAATCAAATTGTTCTCAAAATAATCAGCAGGATTTTCAATGTAGTAACACATTCTGAAGATATTCCTATCAATTTGATTGACAATCGTTGCTGACTAAGGCAGCCACAACGTTATCAAATTCTTCTCCGAATAAGTATTGTCGAGCTGCCAATATCGTTAGCTAATACATGTTTGTACAATTAGCTAGGCCTGCGTCATAAACGTAATATAGATCCGCCGTGAATTATGTTTGCATATATGAGTAGGTCAGCAAAGCATAAGCACAAGCTGTCATGCAGTGACATACTTATCTACATTTTACTGCCCGTCATCACCTCAATAGTTAATTCGAGTTTGGAAGCAGGTATCATGCCGAAGATATTCAAGCGGGCTCTCATAACTCCTCTGCTGAAGAAATCCGATCTTGACCAAGATACTCTTAAAAACTATAGACCAGTGTCTAATCTGCTCTTCTTATCCAAAGTTGCTGAACCAGCAGTGCTTAAGGGATTGTCAGATCATGTGTCTATCCACAACCTTCTCGAACCATTCCAGTCAGCCTATCGTCAGAGCCATAGTGCAGAGACTGCACTCCTCAGAGTTCTTAATGACATTCGCTGGGCTGTGGACAAGGGAAACGTAGCTCCCTTACTCTCGCTTGATCTTATCGCCGCTTTCGACACAATCGACCACCAGAATCTCCTGACACGCTTGAAAAACGAGTTTGGAGTTATAGGTCTTGCATGGGACTGGTTTCAATCATATCGGTCTGATAGATTTCAATCGGTTTACATAAATGGCGTATGTTCTCACCCAGTAGAGCTTGTATGTGGCGTGCCGCATGGATCCATACTCGGCCCAGTATTTTTTACACTTTACACTAAATCATTGGGATCTGTTATCAAGAACCATAGCCGTGATCACCATTTCTACACGGACGATACTCAACTCATACATCGCTTCCAGCCATCAGTGCCCGCAGCCGATGAAGCATTCAATCATATAATAACCTGCTGTCGAGACATCAAAGCATGGATGTCATCAAACATGTTTAAATTAAACGATGATAAGACTGAACCATTGTTAGTGGGCCCATCGTCTAGGCTGGCTAAAACCGACCTCAATAATATCACAATAGGTTCTAGCCCCATTAAACTGTCAAGCAGCGTAAAGGACCTTGGTATTGTGTTGGATAGTGAGCTAAGCCTTGAGAAGAAAGTTAGACATCTTTGCAGTACTTGTTTCTTTCAGTTGAGGAACATCAGCAACATCAGAAAATACTTGACGAAAGAAGCAACTACTACACTCGTTTGTTCGTTGGTGCTATCAAGACTGGACTACTGTAATAGTTTGCTCGCTGACGCTCCAAAGGCACTCATTCATAAGCTCCAGTCTGTACAGAATACCGCGGCTAGAATTATCTCACCCTCTGGTAAATATAAACTCATCTCTGCAGTGCTTCATGACTTACATTGGCTGCCAATAGAGCAGAGAATCCGTTACAAGATTCTTTGCTTGACCTACCAATGTGTAAACAACACGGCGCCGACTTACCTGGCAGATTTCATACAGCCCTACGCCCCCAGGTCGCGATCTCTGATCACAAAACAACAGAAATCTTAGTTCCGAAAGCAAAACTGGTAACATATGGACAGAAGACTTTCTCCTTCACCGCTGCTTCTGAATGGAACAATCTCCCTTTAGATATCAAAACATGTCATACTCTACAGTCTTTCAAATCATGTATCAAAACATTTCTATTCGGTAGATCTTCAAGCGCTTAGAGCATGCTATTGCATGGAGTTTTGCGCTATTTAAATGTACTTATTATTATTATTATTATTATTATTATTATTATTATTATTATTATTATTATTATTATTATTATTATTATTATTATTATTATCTACTCAGTGAGCAATTTTGAACATATTTCACGTCTGATCTTGACAACATATACGACACAGGTCTATCGAATTCTACTTACATATGTTAGCCAACCACATTGAAAACATGGCAATGATTATTCTGGGAATAATTTGATAAAGTTGTCAATCAAATTGATAGAAATGTCATCAGAATGTGTTTTACAGTGATAGGCCTACTGGTTATTTTGAAAACAATCTGGTTGGAAGTTTTTTGCAGCAACGATTTTCAGTCAAATCATTTTCAAAACATTAGATAATAGAACTTGCATTTTTTGTTGATTATTTTGCAAATAATTTGAAGGAAAGTTGTTGCTGCTATCGGCAGTAACAATTATCAGTCAAATTTTTAGAAAAAATATCTAGCTTAGCACGTTCCACGTTTACAATAGGAAATACACATTTTGAATCGAACTACTATACGCTTACTACACGCTATACAGATAGATCAGTTCACCTCCCAGGCCAACAGCTCAACGCCTATCATTAGCGTTACGGGAATGGTTTTGTACTGGACTTGGCGCGACAGCGAGAACAATAGAATCTCAAATAATGGCGGATATAAAAATCAAAGTAAAATGGCAACTCAAAGGTTCCTAATGTTATTGCTTCAGGATAACCTTAAGAACCATAGTGAGACTTGAATTTCTTTACCCACTTTATACTCATAAATAGTCCTTTGATATTGCGACCCAATATGAGCATTTTCTTTCAGTTACTGGAAATGGACAAGACATTATACAGTTATTGATATGCAAACAGCAAGTCTGTAGAATAGCAGCTTATGTGTTTGCTAGTAATTTACTAATTACCACATCTCAAAATGTCAATGCTATGTGCTAATATCTCCTTTCATAGTTTGGATGAAACTATTTGCACATCCCTAATAGAATACATCCATAGCCATTTCGATAACAGAGCCAGTCATTCCAATGGTCAATTTTAAAGAATAGGCTTCTCTTCGTCTGCAAATGGACATTTTCGATGAGAACATTTAAATTTTCTTGAATAAATTCGAGGGATAAAGGGTTAATCTTTCCTGTCACGTGGTATTTCGCAGCTATGTCATCATCCAGCACACGCTATGTCATCATCCAGCACACGCTCTGTCATCATCCAGCACAAGCTATGTCATCATCCAGCACACGCTATGTCATCATCCAGCACAAGCTATGTCATCATCCAGCACACGCTATGCCATCATCCAACACAAGCTATGTCATCATCCAGCACACGCTATGTCATCATCCAGCACAAGCTATGTCATCATCCAGCACAAGCTATGTCATCATCCAGCACACGCTATGTCATCATTCAACACAAGCTATGTCATCATCCAGCACAAGCCATGTCATCATCCAGCACACGCTATGTCATCATCCAGCACACGCTATGTCATCATCCAGCACAAGCCATGTCATCATCCAGCACAAGCTATGTCATCATCCATCACAAGCTATGTCATCATCCAACACACGCTATGTCATCATCCAGCACAAGCCATGTCATCATCCAGCACACGCTATGTCATCATCCAGCACACGCTATGTCATCATCCTACACACGCTATGTCATCATCCAGCACAAGCCATGTCATCATCCAGCACAAGCTATGTCATCATCCATCACAAGCTATGTCATCATCCAACATAAGCCATGTCATCATCCAGCACAAGCCATGTCATCATCCAGCACACGCTATGTCATCATCCATCACAAGCTATGTCTTCATCCAACACAAGCCATGTCATCATCCAGCACACGCTATGTCATCATCCAGCACAAACTATGTCATCATCCAGCACACGCTATGTCATCATCCAGCACACGCTATGTCATCATCCAGCACACGCTATGTCATCATCCAGCACAAGCTATGTCATCATCCAACACAAGCTATGTCATCATCCAGCACAAGCTATGTTATCATCCAGCACAAGCTATGTCATCATACAGCACAAGCTATGTCATCATCCAGCACACGCTATGTCATCATCCAGCACACGCTATGTCATCATCCTACACACGCTATGTCATCATCCAGCACAAGCTATGTCATCATCCTACACACGCTATGTCATCATCCAGCACAAGCCATGTCATCATCCAGCACAAGCCATGTCATCATCCAGCACAAGCTATGTCATCATCCAGCACGAGCTATGTCATCATCCAACATCATTGAAATCTTTTGGGTTATTGATATTTTTACCAGTGACCTAATCAGTGTTGCATTTTCGGAGTTTGAATTGGCTTCACCAAACCATTTATGAGTCATCAATTAAGGATAAGATTTTTAAGATTGATCATTGTTCAAATATCAACTAAAACCAGATAGAGTTATATTTGGCTTTTCAGTAAAGTTTTGAGTAAAATGCTTGATATTTTTATACAGCAATCTCTTGAGGAATCAATTAAGGAACTTTAAGCAATCATTATTAAGACACAACTATTTTGCTTGCATATAAATCAATTTCACCCAGGTGTATAATTTTCAATGCATTGCCATCATATTTAGAGAGAAGTAAGAATCGAAGAAAGATAATAACACCAAATTATTCATGAAGGCGATAAGGCAGTATGTAGAGACATTATATATCGAAGGCTGAAAATAACTAGGATACTGGCATGGATTGATATAAATATCTATAGACAATACAATAGACAGAAATGGCAGTAGACAATTTTGCTGTCCATTGAGATGGTGTGAAAATTCCATAACTTAAATCTGTACAACAGGTTGATAATGAGTGCTTAAAAGTTTTATAACAAACTATTGAATATATTAGAAAGATGTCAGTGTTCAGAAGGATGATTATCAAATCTGTTAATTGTTCAGTTCATATGTTATCATAATTGGGAACAATTCATTACATGGAATTTATAGTATTGAGTGCACCCACAGCTTTGAAGTCTCGTGAAACTCCGGCTGACTGAGTGGTGATTGGCTAGAATTTATTGGTTAAACGAGAACTTACCTGAAAGAGGAAGTTAGATGTTTGACTGTAATTCTAGCCAATCACCACTATAAGCCGGAGTTACATGCCCACCTCAAGAAAAGAGGTTATAGCTTGAGGTTTCATTGGGGAACTTTTCTTCTCCCACCCTAATTTGGGATTACTGTGCTGTGCACTCAATGTATCTTTGAAGACTGATCTCAGCAAGTCATGGCACGTCTCTCATGTAACTCCGGCTTACAGTGGTGATTGGCTAGAATTACAGTCAATCATCTAACTTCCCCTTTCAGGTAAGTTCTCGTTTAACCAATAAATTACGAGCCATCATGACGTATGCCTATGTGATCTTTGATCTGTCACGTACATCCTGAGTAATTACCAGAATTACGCACACATCACAGGTTTCCACGCGGTGCTGAATCATAGAACTGGATCTGTGCACTCTATTCATGTTATCCGACTACTTCTTTGAATCATGTAATAATCCTTCCTTAGCCAACCATCTTGTAAGACCTCGTTGTATTAAATAGTAAGAAGTCACCTTAAGGTTAGTCTTGTACTTAATCAGACGGCGTCTTGCCGGCACGGTATCCACAACCTACGTAAAAGTGGTAGAACCCGTTTCTAGTCTACAAAGGGTGCTTTAACGTGGGTTGAATATTGTACGAACCATTCGTTTTGATTTGATAAATGACAAAACTAGATTGATTGTAATAACAGCAACCAATCTCAATCAAACAGAAATTCAACATGGCTATTTCAATTCGTCCATCACCAGTGATTATCCATTTAGAAACCCTGAAAACATCTATATGAAATATATTACCAAGCATTCAGAATGCATACATGCATGCACGTTTCAGATCAGCAGTGGTGGTAATCGGATATCTCGACATGATCTAAATACACACCACATAAATACTCTACACCACTCTAACCTGTCTATAGCTATCTATATAATCGGCCCTACTGCTAACTGTCAATAGCGATCTAAATAGTTGGTCCTATTCTTAATTACGTATTGTGACGACAATGTAATGAATATCCATGATTAAAGATGTGACCCCCAAAACACGCGTGACCCGCACAGTGTCAAAGGCAATCTGCAAATATTTACCCGGTTAACAAATGGTAGCCAGGGTTTCGCGGGTAGATCATCCACAATCCCATATTTACACTGTGAATGCACGGGCGTACCCTGTCTTACACGGCTTACCAGCACGTACCAAAGAGTATCTCTGTCCGCTCAAACGATTTTACAGCACTTAACCTGCAGGGAAGGAATAAATAAGGACCAGCAACTTATTGTGACAGGGTCGCCTGTCTGCCAAGCTCAACTGCGCTTGTATTGCACGCACGCGCATACGCACGCACGCACACACAGGCACTTCATTTTTTTCGCAGAGGTTTTATAAGAATGTCCCAGACAATTTTTGCTGATATTAGAAATAATATTGTATTAACTTTATTAATTGCTTAATTTATTTAATATTATTCCGATTTCTATCAGATTTTCACCATGACAGTGACTTGTACAAAGGAGTATAGAGTTGTATGATGCTATTTATTAAATGTGTCTGCGAATAGAAATATAATTTTATTAATGTTTTCAATTGCACAATTTATATAATATTCGTCCAATTCTTATCATATACGTATGCTTTTATCAGCACACTTACACTTAAAGGTGTAATTACGGGCGTTAAAAGGGATTAGCTCGGATTATAGCCGTCCTGCAGGGCCCATGTTCCTGAAGCTATCGTTATGCTAGCGATATCGTTACACGCTCGCTAGGCTATAGTTACGCTGAGTGGGATGTTCCCGAAAGTATCGTTAGTGTGATCCATGTCGTTACTTTAACGTGTAATCCCGCTCGTTTTTTTCATGTAGCGAAATTATCACGAGCATTTGTATTGGTCATTTTCAAGTGACAGTACTGTGTTTTGTAATTCACTATATATTGAAGAAATATGGCTGCTATTTTGAATGTTTTACAACATAGACGTCGTGTACAACGTGTCCCGAGAGTAGCTAGGAACAGAGATAACCATCTTGACACATTAAGTGATGAGGATATTGTTAAGAGATATAGATTAGATCGTGGAGGAATTGAGTATTTATGCCAAGAACTAAATGAAGACTTACTACGTCCAACACGACGTTCAAATGCATTGCCCGTGCCTATACAAATTACGGCTGCTCTCAGATACTTTGCTACAGGCAGCTTCCAAGCGGTTACTGGGGACACAATAGCGATCAGCAGATATTCTGTTTCTAGATATGTACATCGTGTCGCAGACTCATTGATTACTAGATTGCTGCAGAGGCATGTTCAGTTTCCAAGTGACAACCTAAACCAAAGCGTAACAAAGGAGGCATTCTTTGAATTTGGACATTTCCCGAATGTACTTGGCACAGTTGATGGGACGCTAATTCCCCTGAAAGCCCCTAGTCAAGATGAAAATTTGTATATATCCCGAAAGGGGTATCACGCGTTTAATGTGCAAGGGGTCATAGGCCCTGATGGTAGATTTCTTGACATTGTGGCCAGGTGGCCAGGTAGCACGCATGACTCAGTTGTGTGGAGAAATTGTGCTTTGTGTAGGAAGATGTCCGAAGGACGGATTACAGGAGGATGGTTACTCGGTGATAGTGCCTATGGAATAGCACCATGGCTCCTTACTCCAGTCGCTAACCCTGTCAATAGACAACATCGAGCATATAACCGTGCTCATCGCACAACACGGTCTGTCGTGGAGCGTGGATTTGGGAGGTGGAAATTGCGATTTCGATGTCTACATAAGACTGGGGGCTGCTTAATGTTTTCGCCAGCACGATGCTTAAAGGTAATTGTAGCGACAGCAATTATACATAACATATGTATAGAGCGCAATGTTGACATTATAGCAGATGATGATGATGTACCTGACAATGAGGATCTCGAGGAAGAAGGTCAACATGAGGATGATAATATCCAACTACAGGATGAACGTGCAGCAGGTGTGAGAACAAGGAATGAACTCATTCAAGGACATTTCATGCCTTAATGGAGAATGATACTAGTACTATATCAAATATGAACATTACATTCAAATAAATAATTAATACTCATGTGTAGGCCTATTCTCACGTCTAGAATGTATTATCAGCGCAAACAAACAGTGTACATAATAATATATCATCATTGAAATGCTGATTTTAATTGATTCATATATACTATTAAATACTGTTATTGATTGCCACTTATATCAGTTTAGATTCAGGAGGCTGTAATTGTCATAAACTGCAGATGGTCCACCAGTGCGGATGACAAGTGTTTCCAGCAAGGCAAGTTTCCTTTTTTCTACATCCAAACGTTCCTTTTCTACATTTAAGTGTTCAGTTTCCACTATTAACCTGTCCTTTTCAATCTCTATTAACTGCAATGTCGGATCTTTCTGTGTGGCACCTGGAGAACTCGACTGATCACTTTTCCTGGAAGCTGTAGACACACATTGTTTCGGCATTGGCTTAGGCATTTACGACACGTTTGGAGTATTTGGACTCTGTGATTCTGGTACTGTTTGCACAGAACTGGAATCATGCATCTGCTCATTTTGACCGTCTTCATTTGATGTACATGGATTTCTCGAATCACAGGGCAGTTCCTTGTCGTTTGACGCCTCTGTGACGGGATCTTTCAGATCTTCATCTTTGTTAGGTTGTTTAGATGATTCTTCACAAGAGTCTATCCCGCCAGGTATTCCTTCTATTGCGGTATGTCCTATAACCTCCAGCACTTTCTCCTCTGTGTCTGTCAGTGTTATAACATTAGCAACGCCACCTCCGGTTTTTTACACTCACGTCGTCGATGCATCTCTTTGCATTTGGTAGTGCTCGACCAGTCCATCCAGTTTCGTCTTATCTCTTCAGTGGTTCGTGAGTTAGTAGACATAGAATTTACCGAAGTAGTAATTTCGTTCCATGCCTTTTTCTTGTGTTCGTTGGTCAATGTGTCTGTGAATTTACTGTAGATCACGTCCTTCTTAGATTTGACTGCATCTACAAGAACATCAAGTTCATCTGCTGTGAACCGTGGCCTTCTTTGCTTTGCCTTTTTTGCATCGCTTGCCATATTTGCCTGAAATACAATGTGGCACCATTTGCTGTTCTGACTCACATATAAAACTAGGACACATTGACACATGTTTGATATAGGAACATTGCCATCCAAATATTCATTCATATCTCAAGTTTGGTTATCATAAGTCAAATTTATTGGAAATTCCACGCACATGAATATTACAGACAGACATACAGAGAGACATAGACAGGCAGACAGGCATGCAGGCAGATGTATGAACGCATGAGAAATTGAAGGACAGGCAAATTGAACACAAGCACACGCACATACACGCACGCACGCACACAGGCACGCACGTGCACGCACGCACACGGATATGGCTATCATGATAATCTCGCCATACTCAGTTGGGGCGGAACTAATTATCTGACGAAGGCAGTTATCAAAAATTATAGTAGAATTTTAAAACTATCCATCTGTACTTCTATCTGGCGCCTGTCCATCCGTGCAAATACATTTTTTGAATGAATGCATTTGCTGCTTCGGAGAAAGAGACTGTATTAGATTTTCACTTCCAGTCGTGCTTCAGTCGATCCATCTGTCCATCGGTGCTTCCATACATACATACATACATACATACATACATACATACAGACAGACAGACAGACAGACAGACAGACAGACAGACAGACAGACAGACAGACAGACAGACAGGCAAGCAGGCAGGCAGGCAGGCAGGCAAATAACACCAACCACATTGTATCCTTAGTAAATATGGGT
>JAVVLW010001013.1:0-29000 GCA_034401795.1 Chaetoderma sp. LZ-2023a
CCCATTGGGTTCATTGCCTGGATGGACTGGGTAACATGGTCCTCTGATGATCGATTCCATGATTGTTCATTTTTTCGTAGGATGAACACTATACGAAGTGGCAATGATGTTGGCAACGAGAATCTGGGATCGTATAGTACAGGAAGTCTGCCTGGTGATACCGAGTCTGCCTGGTCATACAGAGTCTGCCTGGTCATACATAGTCTGTCTGGTCAGACAGAGTCTGCCTGGTCACGCAGAGTCTGCCTGGTCACACAGAGCCTGCCTGGTCATACAGAGTCTGTCTAGTCATACAGAGTCCGCCTGGTCACACAGAGTCTGCCTGGTCACACAGAGTATGCCTGGTCATACAGAGTCTGCGTGGTCACGTGGAGTCTGTCTGGGCACGCGGAGTCTGTCTGGGCACGCAGAGTCTGCCTGGTCACGTGGAGACTGCCTGGTCATAAAGTGCTTTAATAGGTTCCCTCGTGACTCAACGCAGAAGAACTCTTTTGCTTGCCTTCCAATAAGTCATATCATGTATTTAAAAATCATACTACTATTTGACCAAAGCGTTCTCAAGGCTGATTCGGTGTAAGATTTCACATAGGGTAAAAGCAAACTGGGCCATTAAAGCGCAAGATATGCTTGCTCAGCTTGATACTAATAACAACTATGCAGTCTCTATGCTGTGCTTTGCTTGCCGGTAGGTTCCATGAGATCATATACGATTGGCTATATTATAATTCTGAACACGCTCAATTAGGGAAAGTATCACCTATAATCCAGAGTTTGACCAAGATGGTTACTGGCGAGCGATCACCATTAGATGCTCCAGTGAGTGTGACAGTACATAGACTCACATGACGTAATGAAGCAACTAACCGGCTAGATAGACGCAGTATTGGAACACACTACAGTGATGTCCGCCATTTGAACAACCAATTGGGGATGTCTGTAGCGATGAAGCGCATAACGGCGCCGCCTCTAGGTTTCATCAAGCATCGCAGTGTGCACATATCATTTGATAACTCCGATTGGAGGCAAAAAACAATAACAAGGGCACAGATGACTCAATACACAAACGCAATTATTTTCCAGGCTGACAGATATATATTAGTTGCGAGCGGCAACAAAATATTTTGCGAACAAATCGCGTGCAGTGATTCTGGTGGTCATTGTTTCTATTCTGGCGGCCATATTGGATAGGAAATTGAGATCTTATTTCTCCCACATATCTGCAGTTCAAGGGCACCACTCATAAAATCTGATTCCAGAGAAAGGTCAAGTTTAGGCAGCATAAATCTAAATACGGGCATTTTGTGTTGTGACGGACAACTTGAATCTAGAAATTACGGCTATATGTTACTCTCACACGTATAACTCTCTCAAGTGCCCTACTCATATCCCGTGATTTTGTAGATGAACATTTTAGGAACAAAACAACAGGCAGAGTAAAACACAAGCACGACGATTTTGACAGACAGTTTGGATTCTGGCGGCCATATTAGATGTGAACTTGAGCTTATATCTCCCACACATCTGCAATTCAAGGGCACAACACATCTGATTTCCGCAAAAGATAAATTTTAGGAAGCAAATTACAGGTAGCATAAATCTAGTTACATGGACTTTGGTGTAATTTGGATTGTGGGCATTGTGGCGGCCATCTTGGATTTGAAATTACGACCAAATTGCTTCTCACACGCCCACCATCCAGGTGCCCTACTCATAGAACATGATTTCCAAGACAGAATATTCTAGCGAACAAATACCAGATAGAAGCCTATAAATGTAACTACTGTAATTTTGGCCGCTATTTTGGATTTTGGCGCCCATCTTGGATTTGATGCCAAATCATGGTTGACCCCAAAAGTGTATAGTTTTAGGATGCCAAAACCACTGAGAATCCCTGGACGTGCAAAAATGTATAATCTTCCATGTTCTGCCCTTTCCCATCATCTGTCACATTATTCAAACTTACTCGAAAAATTCAATTCGACCCCCATTTTTCATTCAGCTCCCAAACCTTTCCTCCTCCGCCAACCTTTATGAAACCCTGTAAAATAAAACAAACAAATTAACAGATGAGTGTTTGTTTGACGGATGAGTGTTTGTTTGACAGATGAGTGTTCGTTTGACAGATGAGTGTTTAATTGACAGATGAGTGTTTCTTTAACAGATGAGTGTTTGTTTGTTTCTATAACAGTTTATCAAACTATATCTAGTAAGTGTTGCTTACTTAAAGTTATTTTGAAGTAATAATGGCTCTATGTGCTGTGATGCTGTCATGGCCTCTATGTGCTGTGGTGCGCCTCTATGTGCTGTGGTGCGCCTCTATGTGCTGTGGTGCTGTCACGGCCTCTATGTGCAATGATGCGATCATGGCCTCTATGTGCTGTGGTGCTGTGATACGCCTCTATGTGCTGTGGTGCTGTCACGGCCTCTATGTGTTGTGGTGCTGTCACGGCCTCTATGTGCTGTGATGCTGTCACAGCCTCTATGTGCTGTGATTTGTCATGGCCTCTATGTGCTGTGATACGCCTCTATGTGCTGTGGTGCTGTCACGGCCTCTAAATGCCGTGATACGCCTCTATGTGATGTGGTGCTGTCATGGCCGCTATGTGCTGTGGTGCTGTCACGGCCTCTATGTGCTGTGGTGCTGTCACGGCCTCTATGTGCTGTGGTGCTGTCACGGCCTCTATGTGCTGTGGTGATGCCACGGCATCTATGTGCTGTGGTGCTGTCATGGCATCTATCTGCTGTGTTGCTGTCATGGACTCTATGTGCTATGGTGCTGTCACAGACTTTATGTGCTGTGGTGCTGTCACGGACTTTATGTGTTGTGGTGGTGTCATGGCCTCTATGTGCTATGTGCTGTGGGTGCTGTCATGACCTCTATGTGCTGTGGTGCTGTCATGACCTCTATGTGCTGTGGTGCTGTCATGGCATCTATGTGCTGTTATGCTGTCATGGCATCTATGTGCTGTTATGCTGTCATGGACCCCTATGTACTGTGGTGCTGCCACGGACTCTATGTGCTGTGGTGCTGTCACGGACTCTATATGCTGTGGTGCTGTCACGGACTCTATATGCTGTGGTGCTGTCATGGACTCTATGTGCTGTGGTGCTGTCACAGACGCTATGTGCTGTGGTGCTGTCACGGACTCTATGTGCTGTGGTGCTGTCACGGACTCTATGTGCTGTGGTGCTGTCACGGACTCTATGTGCTGTGGTGCTAGCACGGCCTCTATGTGATGTGGTGCTATCATGGCCTCTATGTGCTGGGTGCTGTCACGGCCTCTATGTGCTGTGGTGCTGTCATGGCCTCTATGTGATGTGGTGCTGTCACGGACTCTATGTGTTGTGGTGCTGTCACGGCCTCTATGTGCTGTGGTGCTGTCATGGACTCTATGTGCTGTGGTGCTGTCACGGACTCTATGTGGTGTGGTGCTGTCACGGACTCTATGTGATGTGGTGCTGTCATGGACTCAAATATGCTGTGGTGCTGTCACGGACTCAATGTGCTGTGGTGCTGTCACGGACTCTGTGCTGGTGGTGCCATCAACTTTAAAAACACACATTCTTCTTTAACGTAATTTTGGTCCATAAAATTTTTCATTTGCAAGTGTCTCTTTGCACGCCAAGCAAACATTATTTTTTAAACACCCCCCCCCCCCCTCTCTCTCTCTCTCTCTCTCTCTCTCTCTCCCTCCCTCCCGCCCTCTCCCCACCCCACCCACCCCCACCCCCACCCCTCCCTCCCCCCTCCCTCCGTCCCTCCCTCCCTCCCTCCATCCCTCCCTCCCTCTCCCTCCCTCCCTCCCTCCTTCCCTCCCTCCCTCCCTCCCTCCCTCCCTCTCTCTCTCTCCCTCCCTCTCTCTCTCTCTCTCTCTCTCTCTCTCTCTCTCTCTCTCTCTCTCTCTCTCTCTCTCTCTCTCTCTCTCTCTCTCTCTCCCTGTGTGTCTGGATATCACTCTTAGCAACGAGCATAGCAGCTGAACATATCATTAATATGGTATAAGAGAAACGTTATAAGCTTGTTTGTTGCAACTCGCCACTAGTATAAGTTTGTCAGTCTGTCTGGCGGTTTGTCTGTTTTTCCGGATATCGGTATATATATATATATATATATATATATATATATATATATATATATATATATATATATATATATATATATATATATATATATATATATATATATATATATATATATATATATATATATATATATATATATATTTGGACATGTCTGACAGACACATGCACGAGCAGGTGATGGATGGATCATCAATCATATCAATATTGATTACATCTATTATTATTATTATTATTATTATTATTATTATTATTATTATTATTATTATTATTATTATTATTTACCTGTATCACAATAGCCAGCATTCCACAGAGCATGACAAATGCTTGCAGCACATCAGACCAGACAACTGCCTTCAAGCCACCCTGCGATGATAAGTGATATTAGTACGCCAGTCTGGTTAGTAACTGCTCTCAGTATAACACAAACACCACATTTCAGGTCTATTATCTGAGACTACGTAACTGTACATTTCAGGTCTGTTAGCTGAGACTACGTAACTGTACATCTCAGGTCTATTAGCTGAGACTACGTAACTGTACATCTCAGGTCTATTAGCTGAGACCAGGTAACTGCACAGCTCAGATCTATTAGCTGAGACTACGTAACTGTACATCTCAGGTCTATTAGCTGAGACTACGTAACTGTACATCTCAGGTCTATTAGCTGAGACTACGTAACTGTACATCTCAGGTCTATTAGCTGAGACTACGTAACTGCACAGCTCAGATCTATTAGCTGAGACTACGTAACTGTACATCTCAGGTCTATTAGCTGAGACTACGTAACTGTACATCTCAGGTCTATTAGCTGAGGCTACGTAAGTGTACATCTCAGATCTATTATCTGAGACTGCGTAACTGCACAGCTAAGATCTATTAGCTGAGACTACGTAACTGTACATCTCAGGTCTATTAGCTGAGACTACGTAAGTGTACATCTCAGATCTATTAGCTGAGACTACGTAACGGCACAGCCCAGGTCTATTAGCTGAGACTACGTAACTATACAGCTCAGGTCTATTAGCTGAGACTACGTAACAGTACATCTCAGATATAAGTTAACACGTTTCCAAAGACAAAAACATAAACATTTTAGTTAGTAGAAAACGTTCTGTTGGCGATATTAAACATAATTAAATTGAAGACATTGCTGCCTTAGGCAGATAGAAATTGGGATTCTGGAACTGCATGATTCAATGTATATACATGGATTTCATCATGTCTAAGAATAGGCAGATCTTAGCTAGAAATGGACGGGTAATAACTAGAATTGGAAGAGGCATAGCTAGGAATGTACCGCTCCACTTGCTCATATCACGTGATCTGTATCTGCACAAATGACGGTAGTGGAATATCAGATGATATTATACAAGTACATTAATGTTTAGTCATCTAGAATTACAGAAAGCTGAACAGAGTAAGCATGCTTCTGAAGACAATGTATCAGTCCAGGCAGAGCTAAGTACACCCACCAGACACAGACATAGCTAAGCACGCCAACCAGACACAAACAGAGCTAAGCCCGCCCACCAGACACAGACAGAGCTAAGCACACCAACCAGACACAGACAGAGCTAAGCACAGGCACCAGACACTGGCAGAGCTAAGCACACCTACCAGCCACATGCAGAGCTAAGCACACACACCAGACACAGGCACCGCTAAACACAGCGACCAGATACAGGCAGAGCTAAGCTCCGCCGCTAGATAGAGACATAGGTAAGCGCACCCACCAGACATATGCAAAGCTAAGCACACACACCAAACACAGGCAGAGCTAAGCACAGCCACCAGGCACAGGCAGAACTAAGCACACCTACAAGACACCTGTAGAGCTAAGCACACCCACCAGACACGGGCAGAGCTAAGAACACCAAGCAAACACAGACAGACTTAAGCACACACACCAGACACTGGCAGAGCTAAGCACACCCACCAGACACAGACAGACGTAAGCACACACACCAGGCACAGGCAGAGCTAAGTACACCCACCAGACACAGACAGATTAAGCACACCCACCAGACACAGACAGAGCTAGGCGCGCCCACCAGACAGAGACACAGCTAAGCACACCCACAAGACACAGAGCTAAGCACACCCACCAGACACAGAGCTAAGCACACCCACCAGACACAGACATAGTACGCACAGCCAGCAGACACAGACAAAGCTAAGCACATCCACTGTATCTGAATTTGGAAATCCAGCCTCGATGGGCTCATCCTATTCCACAGGGTGTGAACGGTTCTTCAAAGTGCCTATGTAACAGTAAAAGGCATGCATGTATGTCTATATAACACTAAATGTCATCACCTGCGTTGATACAACTTTCTTGGCATTTCATAAATCACGAATACATGAGATTTACTGGGACTGAGTAAAATTAAATGAATTCCCATCAGGCACATGACGTTGTTTCAACGTTGAATCCATGTTGAAAACACGTCATGACGTGATTTCAACGTGAATTCAACGTTGAAACAACGTTATGTGCCTGTTGGGTTAATGTCAAACTGTTTGCAGAGTTTTTCATTCACACTTATGCACATTAATGAGAAAGTTGTGTACGTTTCAGGTGCAAGGCTTATTATGGAAAACGTGAAGCTTTAGCAAAATTAAGAGAATTTGCCGTGGACAGCTTAATGTTCAATCTAGATATTATCATTGCATGATCAAGTATCAGCTGAGTTGTATTTTCATGATTAGCTATTAACGTGTTGATGATGATTAGGTCATTTTCTAGGTACATGGTACTGACAATATTCTTCAAATACGGCTTTCTCGACTCCAATGCTGTATATATTGCAATGAATTGATTCCTGTCCTCGGGTGCATAATAAACACTTGTCAGATGCAGCATATTGATTAAAACGGAGACGGTTTGCTTGCTAGATTATGAGCCAGTTAGAACCTTCGCTGTTATTAGTATTATTGCTCGTATAACATCCCTGGTTGTGTTGTCAAGTGAGTTCCATCAGGGATGAGCAGTGTTTACGGTAACTACATTGACATTTAAGTCTTCTTTCACGATGCTGTGTTCAGCACTGTTGACTTGTTTTTCTAGTTGCCCTTCCACGTGGGCATGCTGTTAATTAGTTGGTAGACACTTGGGAGCTGATACAGCCTTCTAATACAGGTTTCTTGGCATTTCATAGAGCAACTATTGCTCTTAATATTGTTTACAGCAGGTTGTCTGGCTGCTATCTGGAATTCTACTGTATCGGCATTCCTACGGATGCTTCCTAGTAGTACTAGTTTTCTGGAGTCTAGCTCAGCTTGAATAGGTCTTATTCCTAGAAGACATAGTATTGCTGATGATGTTGTATTCTTTGGAAGGGACTGCATTTGTTTAAGAATTGACAGTTTGAATTGTTGCAATGCATTAATCTCACCCTTTGTCATTTGAATGATCTCTAGACCAAACAGCAACCTGGGAAGACAGTAGATTATTTCAGATATATGATGAAGATAATGGGGAAAGCCCACTATTTTCATGAAGTCCAGCTCCCATTAGCAAATAGACTGTTCTTCGTGTTGCTGGAATGCGTTTTTCTACATTCACTTTCCCATTTGTTTGCCGTTCTACACTTAAGTGTGTTTCACACTCGGATTCAATCATCTGTCTGTATCCTAGATGAATAACAGGAGCAGATTTCGATCGTTTGTTCAGAGAAATTAATGCACTTTTTCCAGGGTATATAGTGTAGCGCTATGTAGTGATCAACTATGTTTAGGAGCTCCTGTAGGTGATCAGTGTCCTGGGATATACCATCAGCACATGTTGATGCACTGCATTTAATCTGCCCAATTTTAGCACCCGTACTCATATCTTTAATTATCCTGTGAAGGTTGTTATTGAAGAGTTTGCAATGGATTAGTGAGAGAATTCCACCTTGGCATACTCCTCGGTGTATCGCAAGTGGGTTCGAAAGGGTTCTCTTCATCTGGACGGAGGATTGTGCATCAGTATATATCTCTTTGATTGTTCGCCATAATGATCCTTCAATTCCAATGTTGTAGATCTCTCGGATTAAGGATGCATGCCACACTACCTCAAATGATGTGCAAGCATATAATGTCACTATACCGAGCTGCCCATGATTGCCTTTAACTTCATTGATCACTTCTGAAATAATAAGCGCTGTGTTTGCTGATGATGATCTTTCAGTGAAATCTTTTTGCAGCTTTGACTGAATATTATCACGCTGTTTCTTTGTCCGTTGTATAATTACCTTTTTCCAAGATCTTGCCTACAATTCAAAGAGCTGTTACTCCTCTGCAGTTGCTAGGTTATTTATCATCTTTACACGTCTTTAATACTGGAGTTGAGAGCCCTTGCTTCATATCAGATGGAATGTAGCCTGTACTGATTATACAATTCATCAGCCTTGCGAGATGATACATTGCCATAGTTGGTGCATGCTTTAAGTGTTTTGCGGTTAGTCGATGCTGATCCGCTGATTTGTTATTCTTAAATCTGCGATGATCTTTTGTATCTGTGCTTCGGTTACTGATTCACATTCTGCCCCTGTAGTATGATTACTACACACGTATTCAATTATCTGGACGTCCAGCTACACAATTCTCATCCCTGCATGTATCATTGTAGGCTTGGTCTATAAAGGGGATGGCGAGTAAACCAAAATGATTCTTGAAACCGGTTCAGATGCTAACCTCATCAGTGAGTATTTTGCATCGATTATAAGCCGATGTGTCGTTCTTTGACGAGTTGTGTGCCGCTTCGTTATCAACATGGAAAATCTATGTTTGTCGTTTTCATGACCATCCGTGATCTTGTTATGCAGTGATGTGCTCTTTTCACTGTTTAGTAGTCGCACTGCTTGTCTCAGTCTCCGACGAGTTCCTTTAGATTATTATTGATGTTGCTGTTGTTACTGTTAGACCCACCATTAATGTACCATAGATAACTGGCCTTCTTACTTTGCGTATTAAAGTAGCTATGATGTGGAGTCAATGTTTGATCCCTTTCTTGATTTCTTTTCATTTCCAGACTGACAAGTTGCGATGATTGAGGCACTATGCATCGAGGTTGAAGGTTTCCAGACAAGTAGATCAGCAGCAACGGTTGAACTAATCTAAGGAATGTCTTCTTTTAGAGAAACATTCAGTAGGTTTTTGCAAAGTGTTGTATCACATTTGTTCCATCATACGAGTGTTGAAGCGTTGATATCCGGTTATTTACATTGCTTTTACTGCGCTCTGCTAATGGTGACTGTGGCTGTATTTTTTACTGATATTGTTTTTCCCACATTAGTGTGATCTGAGAGATTTAGATAATATTTGTCAGCTATGTTGACTTGTTGTACCAGATCCTTTGGTTCACTAGTACACATCCAGTAGTCAATTTGGGATTTTGCTTAGCCACTCACTGAGCAGAACGTTGGCTGAGAATGGTAGTTACTAGGAATTTCTGAAGCATGCTCTACCATAAATTGCCTAAGTATGTTATCTCTGGAGACACCTTGATTTCTGTGAAGTGACACATTTAGATCTCCTGCAATAAGGATGTAATGCGATTGTGACCAGCTGCATATATTGCCTCCAAAAGTGAGTAGATTATCTTTTGGTAGTTAGAAAAGAAATCGAACAGACCCAAACTGATATATTTTTATCAGTAATAAAATTGTATTGGCTCTATTAATCTGACAATTTATTCGACGACGCAACAGAGAAAATACAGAAAACTGAAATGCCGCTAAGATGATCATGAGCATAGATAAAAGCAGAATTTCAGAGTTCAGTATTTTCTCGCCGATCACATTTATATGAGAATATCATATTATTCATAGTAAAATCTTATTTTTGTTGCAAATTCCATTTCCCAGTCGCATAAAATTGTCAGATTAATACATCCAACCAAACTTTATTTACGATACAAATATATAAATTGAGGTCACGAGTGTCTGCTTCTGTTTCTGTTACTGCTTGCCAATTAGTAGCCATTATGCTATTGTAGAGACTGAACCGCAACTTTAATGTTCCGTCTCTCTTCTGGCTACTGAAAAAATTAAAGATCCGGCATTATGTATGGTGGCGCAGCTTTTATAGACCGTGGTGATTGGCCCAGACTTGGGTTGATAAGTTACCAAATTGAAATGAAACATTGGCTGAACAACGGAGCTGTTACTGACAGCTTGCATCGACGTGTCAAAATCTGAAAATGCCCAGTCCAGTCGGGACAACCAGCTCGCTAATGAGGGAATGGGCATGGGTGACCTAGCCAATATATACAATATCAATGGTCATGCGCGATCTACCAAGTATATCCTAAATCTATGGCATAGCCACTCTACGCTATTTAACTCTATGATCTCAACCCAGGTTCAACCAGAACCCAAGGAGGCATACACTGACCATGGATATCTTTACGTCGTGAACAAGCGAATGTTGAAGACAGAGGCGATATGGCATGACCATGCACTGTGATAAATAGAGCCATAGCATGTGTCACAGAAGGATGCACGTGTAACGCGCGCAACACTGCCAAATCAAAGCAAATTGTGCATATTTGATGTCACGAATTAAGGCATATGGTCGAGTTTTGCTGTTTTGGTGAAAATTAAATCACGACGGCTTTTACGGAATAGAGGGATATATTGATGTTTACCCGGTAAAATATGAATAGCTTTGTTTGATGGGCGTTATAGATATACCATGCATCGTTTAAGGACCTACATCCCTGTAGTCAAAGGTGAAGAATCACAATGTCGTGGTCCTCCTGATAGACAAGTATAGACGGATTAGAGTGTACTTACGATTCCTGTATACAGCGTCGCTACAACCATAGAGATCACAATAGTGGCCCAGGCAGGGAATTTCGTAACTAGAAGAAGAAGAAGAAGAAGAAGAAGAAGAAGAAGAAGAAGAAGAAGAAGAAGAAGAAGAAGAAGAAGAAGAAGAATCGCCTAAGGAACTTTCGTTCAGGGATAATTCATCTGAGATAGATATGTAGGCAGATAAGATTTTACCCGCCTACATACCTATCTCGGATGGATTGCATATCATGGTGTTCCATATTCTCGCGGTAGTTACGACAATCGTCATCACAATAAAATAAATTAATCTTCTCTGATTGAAATGTATTTGGGATTTGAATGCCAGTCCTATTTCCCCAATTGTCCACAAAATCTATTCCAATTTTGTGCAGGGGAAAGTTTTTGTATCGCCTCGGGAAAACGGCACGGTAGGTGGTCGTATTTCAGAGAGGCTTGCCATCTTCTCGCGGTAAAGAAAGAACATTATCTACGGTGGACCAGCGTAGTCAAAACACAAAACAATATCAAGAATGCTTTCCAGGTTAACAGTCTTCTACAAAATGCTATTATTTCTTTGAAAATCGGTCAAAATCTTGATTCTCTTATACCGTATGCAGTAGATCATGTCATTGTTTGTTTATAAGACGCGTGATTGGGGAAACCCCTAAAATTATTACGTGATAAGGTGTGATGACGTAGGCCTAGCGACTTTCTGAGCTTATTATAAATGGCGACCCTTATTTTTCCATTCACTTTAATCGTCCAGCAGCGAGGCGGAATCGCTGATCACGGGACTTGTCGATGTCGCTGACATAAATGCATTAGCAGACGGCGTATTTCAGTCAGACAGAAGTTTTATATATCCGGTTTTTTGTGTGTTAGTAATAGTTTTTTGAAGTAGGGTATACGGGCGTATCTTATAATATCGACAGGTGTTTGTACATTGTAGCTTTCTATTTTACTCACTAATAAGAGGGGCGTTAAAAAAAAGTTGTTTCCGAGCATCTTTGACTTCCTGGTTACGGCGTCGCCACGGGAAACAGACGGTAGGGGGGCGTTGGTTTTTATTTATTGCAAAAAATCAGATTGCCGCGAGAATATGGAACCCGCGAGAATATGAAACGGGAGTATAATACGCGTTCAAAGGTAAATGATAATCAGGAATTCATCCTTTCGTAAATAAACAGCTCTCATAATTGAAGCACTAATAGGTAAGTAGCCTTCTACTTAATGTGCTACATACATTCATTGGCTCATGTGAGCGATATGCAGGCATGTAGACAAACAGACAGGGAGGCGGGCAGGCATGTAGGCAGGCAGGCAGGGATGTACACGCGCAAACATGCAGGGAGGCAGGCATCCAGACGGTGTACATGAGCAAACGGACAGGGAGAATGGCATGCAAACTGGCATGGAGGCAGCGGCCATGTAGGCAGTGAGGTAGGCAGTGAGGCAGGCAGGGATGAAGCCGCAGATACAGGCAGTTCTATAACAATGGAAGAATCCAGTTTTAACTATGCCCCGCCCATCTCTAGCTAAGCTTCGCCGTGATGGGATCGATAGATTCCCTGAACTGTCTGACTATCAATTTCCAGAAAACTATACAGGTAAACTGTTGAATATGTTGAGATATTCAACAGCATGTTTATTAAATAGTAAAGACAGACAATTCGTACAACAACGTTTGTCCGCCATCAATTAAGCGTTCGTGGCGAACTTATCTACGTCATTCATGGCGTAATTGATTATAACGTCAGCATACACGTCACGTTGTTGATTATGACGTCATATGATTGATGGATAAACTGGAAAGTCAATTACCTGCTTCTAATGCCGTGGACGGTGCAAATGACGCAATGCCCATGTAGATCATCTGAAATAGTTATTTATAAAGGCAGTGATATAATCAGCACTTTCTCCACTAGACTACACGCTCGATGGCGTGTGAAACCAGGCTTGCGTGATTATTGCGTTGAGTGATTGCGATCCATTATTTAAAAATAATCGTGATTACTCGAGTAATCAGCTTGGATACAAATTGCTAAGACATAACAACAAAAGAATATCAATTACGAAAATTGCAGTGGTGTTTAGAAACGTCCATTTGCAGGGCAAGAGAAGACTATTTTTGAAAATGTATCACTCGATTCTCGAGCCAGGCATCCCAGTAATACATTTTCAAAAATACTCTGCTCGTGCCATACAAATGGGCATACACTCACTAAGCAAAATGTCATTTTTCATGACCGATCGCCTTAAAAAGTAATTGAAAGTTCGGTTTTGAAATATTTTATTCAATAGAAAATATTCACGATTACTCGAATATTTAATTTTTAATCATATAAATTCATGATTTAGAACATAATCGCAATTTTCGATTTAATCACGTAATCGCGCAAGCCTAGGTGAAACTGACAAATGAAGAAACGTAACTGTGAGGATGAATGACAGCGATGATAAGAAGAACACGATGATTGTGATTATGACAGGAGCAATGACGGACATAACTGTCTCGGGAAGTTTCTCAGTTATGACCTTAATAAAATAAATAAATAAACATCCGGATTTTAATAAATTTAACTAAATTTCAAATAACATTTAGATTTTGATAAATTTATAACTAAATCAAAAATAACATCTGGATTTTAATAAATTTAACTAAATCTAAAATAACATCTGGATTTTAATAAATTTAGCTAAATTTAAAATAACGTCTGGATTTTAATTATTTTAAATTTAATAGTCACTATTATTGGGATTCTGTGTCCTGTATGCTGGAATGTGTAGTACGTACGTGTGTTATTGACAGTTGAATGACACCGACGATCTTGGCCGCCCGGCTCTTGAAACGGTGCTCATGGTACTAGAGGATGGAAACAAAACACCAGCACCATGTGATAGAGCGAACAATATGAGCATATCCATCCCTTTGAACTATGCCCCGCCCATCTCTGGCTAAGCTCCACCCACATTTCGGTCGTGTTGGGATCAATCGATCCCTGAACTTCTTGACTATTGATCTCCAGAAAACTATACAGGTAAACTGTTGCTTATTTTGAAACTTATTTGACTGGGTGCTGTTGCTACCTATGGCAGCAACAGCGACCAGTTAAATTAGTTTCAAAATATTCAACAGCATGTTTATTAAATAGTAGACACAATTCGTACAACAACGCTTAGGCTTAGTCCGTCATCAATTACCCGTTCGCGACGAACCGAACTTATCTACGTCATTCTACACGTCTCGTACGTAGTTGATTATGACGTCATGCGATGGATGGATAAACTGGAAAGGTTCATTCAATTTAGTCGTGGCACAGCTTCCTATCAAATTACATCAAAAACCTACTATTCCCTACAGCGTGGGTGAATGACGGGATCATATCCGTCAATCAAGTATATGACTTCATAATCAATTACGTCACATGTAAGCTGACGTCACAATACGCCGTGACGTATCTAAATAGCTTCGTCAGGAACTTTGAAAAGTCCGCCAAGTGTACGAATACCATGTCTTTGATTGATTTGCTATTTAATAAAAATTATGTTGAATATTTTGAAACTAATTTGACTGGGCACTGTTGCTACCATATGCAGCAACCGCACCCAGTCAGATTAGTTTCAAAATATTCAACAGCCTATTTGTATAATTACCTTGAAATTGTGATTTTTGCAATTCAGGATTCAAGGTATATATATGGACCCCAACTCACATAAAAAGTGGGTGGAGCGTGGCTCGAAATGGGCGGGGCAAAGCTAGAAATGGGCATCTCTATTGCCCTATCACTTGTTCGTTCGTCCGTTCGTTCGTTCGTTCAGTTGATTTTATTGGTCGCTTACACCTGGGTGTATTTGAGCTATGACTATCTTTGAGGTGCTTCCCCGAAGGGTGGCGTTGATTCCACCCCCCCCCCCCACGAAGTGTTGCGAAAATGAGATTAAAACCGAATCAAAATTTATTATGTTGTCGGTTGAGCATGTATTTAAGAGAAGGAATTATTTACGGAAGTCATTTTGAGTACATAATATACCTTTCCCGTGTATTCATCAATCATATGACGTCATAATCAACAACGT
This sequence comes from Chaetoderma sp. LZ-2023a, assembly GCA_034401795.1. NCBI lineage: Eukaryota > Metazoa > Mollusca > Caudofoveata > Chaetodermatida > Chaetodermatidae > Chaetoderma > Chaetoderma sp. LZ-2023a. The sequence continues at coordinate 14,940 of JAVVLW010001013.1, forward strand.
GATGTGTATGGTGACGTCATAATCAATTACGTCATGTAGAACGTAGATATGTTCGTCACGAACGCTTAATTGATGACGGACTAAGAGTTGTTGTCAGTACAAATTGTATGTCCTTACTATTTAATAAAGAAGCTGCTGAATATTTTGAAACTAATTTTACTGGCAATAGGCAGCAACAGCACCCAGTCAAATTAGTCTCAAATTATTCAACAGCTTACCTGTATAATTTTCTGGAAATTGGTAGTCATGCCTTTCAGAAATCGATTGATCACAACAAAGCGAAGTGTGGGTGGAGCTTAGCTAAAGATGGGCGGGGCATAGCTAAAACGGATGGATTTAAATGGATTCCTTCATTCTTTGGATTACCTCAAACACGCTGGTGAGTTTCAGATTGTAGAACAACGGCACGAACAGTGTTAGGCCGACCATTGATAGGAGAACCGCGAATACCTTCATTGAATACTGTGTGCCAGCAGTGTACATCTCTGCCGGAGTACCCAAGATAGTGATGGCGGACATCTGGGAAACCAGAATGGAAATTCCAACGGGTATAATGGACATCTTTCTATCAGCCAATAAGAATTCGCTCGTGGTGCGCTGTTTTCCTCCGCGCAGCGCGTGGAACACGCCGATCCCCGCCGACATAAGTAACACAGCCGAGAATATCACATAGTCCACAGCGGATAGGTATTTTTGATTTGCCATAGCAGATTATGTTTTAATATCTTGTCAGCTCATCTTTGAATTATTATTTCATATCCAAGTGAATTATCTGCTGCATTTGGCACCACGAGAATGTAGATATATTCTTTTGTTTGAGGTCCATTCCAACTTTTAAGATAAACTATTTCCAGATGTACGTTGTATACGTAACTAAGGTCGCGTATGTTTGTCACGTGGTACACAAATCCAGCGTAACTGCGTCTGAAAAGAAACAAAACAGTACAAGTAGATCAGTTTGTTAAGAAGTAAAAAATCATGATACTATACCGGAAGAGAGAGAACATATGTCAGTGTATCAGTGTTTACTAGTCTATACCAAAAACATACCAAAAACACTGATACGCTACCGCAAAATATGGCGTGACAAAGCATGTGATTTGACCGCTCGCTCTGGTTCCATGTGCAAGATGTAAGAAACCTATGTTTCTGCTGCTAACTTTATGCTCTCGTAATGTACTTCTGGTCTCTATATTTCGGCCTCTGCTTTGGAGGTCATGCATTATTGGTGACCATGTGGAAGGGGTGGTTGGATGTACTTCGGTGGCACGTTGTGTGGGTTGGTGCTAAGTCTCTTGGTGAGAAGCTAGACACCTTTAAGCACAGCCTAACATCCATTTAGGAACTAGGCCAATCGAACACAGTCACGATAGGAACATTGCAAGTTATATTAATCCTAAATGGATTCTCTGACAGTTTACCTATATTCAGTGGCGGCGGAGCCGGGGGTGGGGGGTCTATGAGTGGTGGCTAAAGCACCCCACCCTAAAAAAAATTGGGGGGGGGGCTAATAATGTCCTTAGCACGCCCCCCCCCCCTTCAATCGTCCTAGTGTACATTTTTTAACCCCGAATTATCACTCAAAATGCAGGAGATGACTTCTCAGAGCATCTATTCTAACCAAATTTCCGGTATTGTCCCCGGCACCCCACCCCGCGCAGTACTGTATGTACTGTCAATATGTATTTCTATGGTACTGTCATTGTCCACTGACCGCGTATTGCTATTGCTCATAAATCTTATATCAACAATATCTAGGAACACATAAGCAGATCAGTGATGGCGACAGTCTGTGATATCATTAACCAGGCATTAACACCTTAACTAGACAGACCTTCTGAAATGATCTTGAAAAACGTCGATTTACACGCCCTGGTTTGAAATTTTGGCATAGCAACCCGGTCATTCAAGTGGAAGATTTCTAAAATATTCCTTTCATGCTCTGTAAATTGACATTTTCTATGAGAAAAATTCTCATTTTCTTGAGCAATTTTAACCACGAATTATCACTCAGAATGCAGGAGATGGCTTCTCAGAGTATTTAATTTTCTAAATTTTCCGGGCCCCTCATATTAGAGAGGCGAAGACCCCTCCCTGGCCCACCTCCTTCACGCCCCCTCAACACGAAATCCTACATCACTGCCAAAATTAATCCAGTCTAGTAATAGGGAATAATGCAAAATATAACAGGAAAATATAATACCAAAATTACGCTCGGCGACATAGTTTCGCTATCCGTGGCCGTAATTGCAGTCCTTTTGATGATCGCCTGTTATCTGACGAGCGGGTTTCAGTCCCGCCAATCAAATTTCTGCCTACTTCACTCCAGTTATCAATCCAAAAATAGAGGCGATATCGATGGAGATCTCGCGAAACACGAATGTCAATCTATGCGAGTGGGCGTATATTAGTAGGATGTTAGTAACCGGGCAATTTCATTGGTGGAAGTTAATGAGTGACAGCTCATGTATATTTAGGAAGTTTCGCGATCGCACACATCAAGAGCGTGCAAGCACGGGACTCGATACGGGATCGGAGTGGGAGGGCGAGGCCCGTGCACTCGGACGATGATTAAATTACGGACCCTCGCTGGCCGACCCGCAATTTCCCACATTTGGCTGTATGACGGACTCCAGCTTGGCGACCCGCCACCCCCACCCCCACCCTGCACACCCCCATTTGCCTGTATGACGAGTATCGAGTATGGCCGCCGTTTGCATGCTGTTGTTTTAAGACAGGTCTTGTATTTATTACACTAATGCAACACACTTTTCGATTCTTCTGTCAATAGCCATATACAGATATTTCTTCTATCTGTCTGTACTTATATCTATCTGATGGAATGCAAAATATATCTTGTAAACCTAATAATATATAAAGCATGGAACCATATTAATTATTATAACCAAATGTGTCCTGTATCACATTGACGTAGTGGTAAATCACGCGGCACAGGTCAACGCCAAAATGTAAGGAGTGATTGAATGGATCTTTCCATGTGTAGCTATGCCCCGCCCATCACTAGCTAGGCTCCACCCACACCTCGCCGTGTTGGGATTGATCGATCCCCAAATGCCCTAGCTATACATTTCCTGAAAACTATACAGGGAAGCTGTTGAATATTTTGTAACTAATTTGACTGGGTGCTGTTGCTGCCTTATTTATTAAATAGTAAAAGCAAACAATTTGTTCAACAACGCATAGACCGTCTTCAAATACGCGTTCGTGACGTACTTATCGACGTCATTCATGACGCCATTCATTATGATGTCATTGTACACACCACGCAGTTCATTATGACGTCATATGATGGGTGGGTACTCTGGAAAGGTGAATTGAGTGCATTGTCACATCTGTTTCACATACCAAAAAACAAAAGAAAATATTTCTGTTAAACCTTAAACAGTGTGACACCGTGTACAACATTTATTAGCTATCTTCAAAGTTAAAAATCAACAGCCATATTTAAACAGCAAGATGGCTGTATGTATTATCATTGTACCTGCTCCATATCTCAATGCTTACTTAGTTGATGATTGGCTAGAAGCAAGTGGAAGTGTTGACAACCTTACTACGGCTGACGTTGATACTTTGCGTAAAGTAATCCCTAGCCTATGTATCTCTCACGTGACATGTGCGAGACATGCCCACCAGATTAGTGAGCTGATCAGTGCGTCCTTCTTGTGAATGCCTGTCCATCATTAGTGGATACCGCTAGCGGAAGTGCGTCCTTCTTATGAATGCATGTCAGTCCTTACTGGATAGTGCTAGTGGACGGGCGTCCTCCTTATGAATGCATGTCAGTCATTACTGGATTGTGCTAACGGGCGGGCGTCCTCCTTATGAATGCATGTCAGTCATTACTGGATTGTGCTAACGGGCGGGCGTCCTCCTTATGAATGCATGTCAGTCATTACTGGATAGTGCTAGTGGACGGGCGTCCTCCTTATGAATGCATGTCAGTCATTACTGGATAGTGCTAGTGGACGGGCGTCCTCCTTATGGATGCCTGTCAGTCATTACTGGATAGTGCTAGTGGACGGGCGTCCGTCTTATGAATGCCTGTCAGTCATTACTGGATAGTGCTAGTGGACGGGCGTCCGTCTTATGAATGCCTGTCAGTCATTACTGGAAACCGCTAGCCGACGTGCATTAAATTGTAATGAAGGAATCCAGTTTCAGCTATGCCCCGCTCATCTCTAGCTAAGCTCCGCCGCCGCTTTGACCGTGACTGAATTGGTCAATCCCTGCACTCTCTGAATCTAGATTTCTAGAAAACGATACAGGTAAGCTGTTGAGTATTTTGAAACTAATTTGACTGCAGCAACAGCGCCCAATCAAATTAGTTTCAAAATATTCAACAGCCTGTTTATTAAATAGTAAAGCCATACAATTCGTACAGCAAAGCGTAGTCCGTCATCAATTACACGTTCGTGACGAACTTACCTACGCCATTCATGATGTAATTGATTATGACGTCATCCTACACGTCACAAAGTTGATTATGACGTAATATGATTGATGGATGAACTGTAAAGGTCCACTGATGTGATTCACTGGGCTGGAAGATTGTTGTTGATGAGTGACACGATCAGGACATCAGATATGGCATCTGATGTACAGAGCCAATTCATGAAGTGGAAATGTGTAGTACAGAGGGCAATTCGGCCATTATTCTGACTATGCCATGATTATGCCCTCTAGCAAAACAACATAATCGTCCAAATACAGGAATGTGTTGTTGTTTTGTTGCGTTCTCTTGAAGCGTTCTCTTGAAGTATGTGTTTGCTTGTCCTGAAATTGCGGGAATACTAAATGGAATTTAAAAGAGCACTGCTATTTCAGATAATGACAAAAACACAAGCGAGCGTCCTTGATGGCGCCTTTGAAACACTCTGTATCATGTAACAAGGTTAAGTTTATGGACATTTTGTAGAGTGGAGGAATCCTCTTCAAGAAGCTGGCATCCTATTATTTAACAAAAACAATAAATTGGTTCAAATATATTATTTAATTGATAGATCATTTTCCAATTTGAACAACAGTCTCTGGTTACTGTAACACGGCATCACTCAACGGAAGGGTCCAATCTAAATAATGACACTGTGCTGTCAATACCGGTTGTGACCTCCGCGCGCATTAACCACCGCCGTACATCGCTTTCTCATGCTTCGAATTAAGCACCTGATGTCACGAAGAGGAATCGCATCCCATTCCTGGAGCAGTGCAGCTTCCAGCTCCCGCACGTTGTGAAGATGTGGATGGTTCTCACGCACCATACGGCCAAGAATGTCCCACACGTGTTCGATAGGAGACAGGTCCGGTGATCGCGCTGGCCAGTCCAACACCGGAACGTTGTTAGCCTCAAGGAAATCACTGGTGACCCTAGCTGAATGAGGACGGGCGTTGTCTTGCTGGAACATAAAGTCTGCATGATGCTGCATAAAAGGGATGACAACAGGGGCGACAACTTCTTCACACTAACGTTGAGCCGTTAAATTTCCGCGAATCACAATAAGATCTGTTTTGCCATTTTCATGGATTCCAGCCCACACCATGACACTGCCGCACCGAATCTGTCGTGCTGAATGATGTTGGCTGCATCATACCGTTCTCCTAAACGTCGCCAAAACCGTTGCCTACCATCCGCCACATCCACACCAAACCTCGACTCATCACTGAACAAAACGTGGCTCCATTGTTGAGCACGCCATCGCTGATGAGTTCTTGCCCATGCAAACCGATTCTCGATGTGACGCTCTGTAAGTGGAACAGCAACAAGTGGACGACGGGCATGCAGTCCAGCATCATGGAGTCTGTTCGCACAGTTTGTGGATGCACTGTAGTGCCGGTAGCGGTGTGCAAATTACGGGACAGCTGCGGCGCAGTCTCAAACCTGTGACGTCGTGATGACGTCACTAAGTAGCGGTCTTCTCGTGGTGTTGTTGCTCTCGGTCTGCCAGATCGTGGTCGGTCATTAACATGTCCAGTTTCCTGCTCACGTTGCGGAGACGGGAAATGGTTGAGGCGTGAATATTAAAATGTCGAGCAACAGCGCGAACGCTCTGCCCAGCAGCGAGTCTTCCCATTGCTTCATGGCGCTGATTTTCGGGTAGCCCTGGGCCCATGGTCGGTAGTGTAAGCTTTTAAGCGTTTTCTGTTAACGTTCGTTATCTGCTTTTGCAATATGGTGAATTTTTGCCTTCGCTACCCGCCAATGTGGGCCAGTGCATGAAAAATTCATTTTCACATGCAGTAAGCGTGCGGCCGAGAAATGCAAGAAATGATTTGCATTTCTTCATGATCAGCGAGACATTACATTGACGAAACATGCCTGCAAATTTGGTTATAAATGGACGCATAGTTTTAATAGAACAAACCAAACTTCACTGTTGCTAAACTCTTTTGGCTCAGTATACATATTTAGTCGACTATAGTAGCTGTAAAACCTGGCCAAGTGAGCTATAACAAACATAGACCAGTTATATGCTACATTAACAGATACAAAATGTGGTGAAAGGTAGGAGCTGCATTGGTCAAAGCTTGTCCGAACAGACAAGGAAATTATTTGACACTTTCAGCCATGCGAATCTTGTTCACAAATAATATTTGTAGAAGGAAATATGTGCCTAGAACTGTGGCAGCAGAAAGAGTCACAGTCATAATCGATGGAGCAGCAATCATACGCATGATAAACTTCTGGAACCTTAAGGGACGATGGAGCAGCAATCATACGCATGATAAACTTCTGGAACCTTAAGGGACGATGGAGCAGCAATCATACGCATGATAAACTTCTGGAACCTTAAGGGACGATGGAGCAGCAATGATACACATGATAATCTTTGGGCCTTAAGGGACGATGGAGCAGCAATCATCGGTCAGTCATTCTAAACCACAGCACCGCGTGTTGCTGCAGTTTTTGACAAGGATGTTTGAAGGCAGAGACAGGAAACTGGCGTGGATGTGGTGAAGCAGTTACAGCCATGCCGTCATCCCCAATGTCAAAAGGCTGAAATGGTTTTCTACAGGTCGACGTGAACAAAGAAAGTGTATCCACACCATTAGCGAAAGACGTGACAAAGGCGTTGATTCAGAGCACATCTTTATTTTGTACATACGGCAACACCCTCAAGTCATCATTCTTCGGACATAACACAGAAGCTTTGTCAGCATGATAAAACAAGGAGTAGATACGAGAATAAACTGAATATGCTGTTGCCAAGGAAGGTCTCTAACAATCGCTTACTCGCGTGTTGAGTTAGCTGCACCTGTCTTCAATGACTTGATTGGCTATGGATAGACATTTTGTTTTTATTCCATGGGCTACAAGGGGACACCTTGCGCGCACGCACGCACGCACGCACGCACGCACGCACGCACGCACGCACGCACGCACGCACGCACGCACGCACGCACGCACGCGCACCGCCCCAACCCACCCTCCCAAACAATCAGCCAAACTATATTTTTCGGTCACATTGATCCATGCTGATTAATAATATATATGTCAACATGCGATAAACTGGGATTGACTAAGTTTTTTTGATATGTTAGGGTTAGGCATATGACCCATAGCAAAACCGAGAGTATTAAGGGACAGGGTTAACAAAATGGTCGTAACTTTTGCTATAAGCATAGTAAACTAGCAGGTGACCGCTCAAAATGTTGCTCAAATGATTCTCCATTATGTTCTATAGGGTATAGGTGAATCAGTCGGGTAATTAGGCTAGAAGAGGTCAAACGGTCAGCAATGCTGCTCGCTCCTTAAAATCGGACAACTGGGCTTTGTTGTGACTGACAAAGTGAGAATAAATGAATATCTGGTGTTAACTTCTTGAAAAGTGAGAATTAGACGCCATCTGACAAATCTAAAGGGTCCGTGTTCATTTATCTCATGAAATGTTCTTAATACGACAACTGACAGAATGTCCACTTCTTGGAAATAGCGAAAAACTCCAATTATTGGTTACTGAAAATGAAATGAACATACTATGGTACACGGGACGGGAGACTTTCAGCACATGCGCACAGACTCACACAAGAACACACGACTGACCGCACGATTTATCAACAGACATATACCACATGCGCACCAGGACACTGGATGCATACAGCACACTCCAGGACAGATGAACAAGCCACGCCCACGGATAAACACACAAGTGAACTAGCACACATCAACACTGACACACACCGCCATTGACCCATTGACATACATATACTACTAAGAAGTTTATGCATACGAGACTTGTGTATGAAAGTGGATTGTCTGAGATTTACTGTCCTCGCGTATAATGTGACCTGTTTATATACTGAATGTGTCGTCACGAATCACGTCAGACTCTTTGTTACCAAGGCGTGTGACTATGGACTGGCGTCACATGTTTGTAATAGAACATGGGACGGTAGTCAATTGGAGTTTGGTGCTGGGCACGGTCACATTTTTGTATAGTAGGTCCTACTCCGCGACGTGAATATCAAACTATGGATTGTGACTTACTATACAAACCAACTAGTGGCAGGGTTCCAACGTACGTTATATTTTAATAAAGTATTAGGCAAACTAATTGGTATGAAAATACCTTCATATCTACAAAACCTAGAGTACGGACGCGGCATTTAAAATGTTTCTTATTGTGGTCTTCATTATGTCAGACATGTTATATGCCACTCAGTCATGTAATTAGGTCGTCAGATGGCAAAAGGTCACCAGTGTTGCTCGTCACTAAACTCTACTCGTGTCAATAGCGCCTCAAAGCGCTCAAAATACTACTTGTATCAATTAATCGTTGTAATGATCAACATTTTTAAAGTAATTTTAATTTTAGAAGACTATTTTAATAAATTTACCGCTGGAATTTAGCCGGCTTGACCATCAAAAGGGTAACGTTAAAGAAACTTTTAAGTTTTTGCTTAGCGAGTGTCAATTTGAAGGCCAAGAGAAGAGTATTTTTGACAATTTACCACTGGAATGACTGGCTCGGTTACCGAGCCAGTCATTCCAGTGGTAAATATTCAAAAATACTCTTCTCTTGGCCTGCAAATAGACATCCCTCAAGGCCACTGCATAGCTGGTATTTTGGTTGGTTTGAACTAGAAGGTTTAAAGTTTGAAGGGTTAAGTTGACACAAGAAGGGTTACAATCGGCTAAATGTGAGTTTGTTGTGACACAGTGACAATAAATGGATATCTTGTTGTTAGCATCCTGAAGAGTGAATGATAGACGTCATTTGCCGAGTCTAAATGACCAATGTTCACCTCTTTCGTGAAATGTCGTTGTTATGACACCTGACAGAATGACCATTTTTGAAAATAACAAAAATGCAATTATGGTGTACTGAAAGATGAAATGAACTTCCTCATAGGCTAGAGTAATGAATAACGACACGAAACATTCACTGTAGTAGCATCTACACGTTCATCTATGTCATGTGCAACCCAGTCAAACTAGTTCCAGAATTTTCAAAATGTGCCTTTTTAGGAATTGAGATAATGGAACATGCAAAGTTCAAAGAGTTAACTAAGATACATCTAGTTAACTAATGGACAAAGAATTAACTAAGGGACAACGAGTTAACTAATGGGCACATAGTTAACTATGAGACAACGAGGTAACTAAAGGGCACCGAGTTAACCAAGGAACAACGAGATAACTAAGGGGCAAAGAGTTAACCAAGGAACAACGAGATAACTAAGGGGCAAAGAGTTAACCAAGGAACAACGAGATAACTAAGGGGCAAAGAGTTAACTAAGGGGCAACGAGTTAATTAAGGGACACAAAATTGTCTAGTTGGCGATGAAGTTTAGTTGTCAGTCGGTTCCAGTTGGTGATGAAGTTTAGTTTTCAGTCGGGCTCAGTTGATGATGAAGTTTAGTTGTTAGTCGGGTCCAGTTGGTGATGAAGTTTAGTTGTCAGTCGGAACCAGTTGGTGATGAGGTTTAGTTGTCAGTCGGGTCTAGTAGGTGATGAAGTTTAGTTGTCAGTCGGGTCCAGTTGGTGATGAAGTTTAGTTGTCAGTCGTGTCCAGTTGGTGATGAAGTTTAGTTTTCAGTCGGGCTCAGTTGATGATGAAGTTTAGTTGTTAGTCGGGTCCAGTTGGTGATGAAGTTTAGTTGTCAGTCGGGACCAGTTGGTGATGAGGTTTAGTTGTCAGTCGGGTCTAGTAGGTGATGAAGTTTAGTTGTCAGTCGGGTCCAGTTGGTGATGAAGTTTAGTTGTCAGTCGGGTCTAGTAGGTGATGAAGTTTAGTTGTCAGTCGGGTCTAGTTGGTGATGAAGTTTAGTTGTCAGTCGTGTCCAGTTGGTGATGAAGTTTAGTTTTCAGTCGGGCTCAGTTGATGATGAAGTTTAGTTGTTAGTCCGGTCCAGTTGGTGATGAAGTTTAGTTGTCAGTCGGGACCAGTTGGTGATGAGGTTTAGTTGTCAGTCGGGTCTAGTAGGTGATGAAGTTTAGTTGTCAGTCGGGTCCAGTTGGTGATGAAGTTTAGTTGTCAGTCGGGTCTACTAGGTGATGAAGTTTAGTTGTCAGTCGGGTCTAGTTGGTGATGAAGTTTAGTTGTCAGTCGTGTCCAGTTGGTGATGAAGTTTAGTTGTCAGTCGGGTCTCGTAGGTGATGAAGTTTAGTTGTCAGTCGGGTCTAGCTGGTGATGAAGTTTAGTTGTCAGTCTGGTCCAGTTGGTGATGAAGTTTAGTTGTCAGTCGGGACCAGTTGGTGATGAGGTTTAGTTGTCAGTCGGGTCTAGTAGGTGATGAAGTTTAGTTGTCAGTCGGGTCCAGTTGGTGATGAAGTTTAGTTGTCAGTCGGGTCTACTAGGTGATGAAGTTTAGTTGTCAGTCGGGTCTAGTTGGTGATGAAGTTTAGTTGTCAGTCGTGTCCAGTTGGTGATGAAGTTTAGTTGTCAGTCGGGTCTCGTAGGTGATGAAGTTTAGTTGTCAGTCGGGTCTAGCTGGTGATGAAGTTTAGTTGTCAGTCTGGTCCAGTTGGTGATGAAGTTTAGTTGTCAGTCGGGTCTAGTTGGTGATGATGCGTAGCTGTCAGTCGGGTCTAGTAGGTGATGAAGTTTAGTTGTCAGTCGGGTCTAGTTGGTGATGAAGTTTAGTTGTCAGTCGTGTCCAGTTGGTGATGAAGTTTAGTTTTCAGTCGGGCTCAGTTGATGATGAAGTTTAGTTGTTAGTCGGGTCCAGTTGGTGATGAAGTTTAGTTGTCAGTCGGGACCAGTTGGTGATGAGGTTTAGTTGTCAGTCGGGTCTAGTAGGTGATGAAGTTTAGTTGTCAGTCGGGTCCAGTTGGTGATGAAGTTTAGTTGTCAGTCGGGTCTAGTAGGTGATGAAGTTTAGTTGTCAGTCGGGTCTAGTTGGTGATGAAGTTTAGTTGTCAGTCGTGTCCAGTTGGTGATGAAGTTTAGTTTTCAGTCGGGCTCAGTTGATGATGAAGTTTAGTTGTTAGTCGGGTCCAGTTGGTGATGAAGTTTAGTTGTCAGTCGGGACCAGTTGGTGATGAGGTTTAGTTGTCAGTCGGGTCTAGTAGGTGATGAAGTTTAGTTGTCAGTCGGGTCCAGTTGGTGATGAAGTTTAGTTGTCAGTCGGGTCTACTAGGTGATGAAGTTTAGTTGTCAGTCGGGTCTAGTTGGTGATGAAGTTTAGTTGTCAGTCGTGTCCAGTTGGTGATGAAGTTTAGTTGTCAGTCGGGTCTCGTAGGTGATGAAGTTTAGTTGTCAGTCGGGTCTAGCTGGTGATGAAGTTTAGTTGTCAGTCTGGTCCAGTTGGTGATGAAGTTTAGTTGTCAGTCGGGTCTAGTTGGTGATGATGCGTAGCTGTCAGTCTGGTTCAGTTGGTGATGAAGTTTAGTTGTTGGACGGGTCCAGTTGGTGATGAAGTTTAGTTGTCAGTCGAGTCATTTAGTTCGCAGTCAGGTCTAGTAGGTGATAATGTTTAGCTGTCAGTCGGGTCGTTTAGTTTTCAATTGGCTCTAGTTGTCAGTCGGGTCTAATTGGTGACGAAGTTTAGTTGTCAATCTGGTCGTTTAGATGTCGGTCTGGTCTAGTTGGTGATGATGTTTAACTGTCAGTCTGGTCTAGTTGGTGATGGAGATTAGTTGTCAGCCAGGTCTAGTTGGTGATGAAGCTTAATTGTCAGTCGGGTTTAGTTGGTGATGAAGTTTAGTTGTTAGTCTGGTCCAGTTGGTGATGAAGTTTAGTTGTCAGTCGCGTCCAGTTGGTGATGAAGTTTAGTTGTTGGTCGGGTCCAGTTGGTGATGAAGTTTAGTTGTCAGTCTGGTCCAGTTGGTGATGAAGTTTAGTTGTTTGTCGGGTCCAGTTGGTGATGAAGTTTAGTTGTCAGTCTGGTCCAGTTGGTGATGAAGTTTAGTTGTCAGTCGGGTCCTGTAGATGATGATGTTTAGCTGTCAGTCGGGTCGTTTGGTTTTCGGTTGGCTCTAGTTGGTGATGATGTTTAGTTGTTAGTCGGGTCTAGTTGGTTTTGATGTGTATAGATGTCAGTCGGGTCCAGTTGATGATGATGTTTGTCAGTCGTCAGTCAGTATGCCTGTCTCACATTTCTCATTTCTGACAAGCCGCATAAGTTCTTGACTTTTTGTTACTAAATTGTTCACGGAACAGAAATGGTGATCGCTGTAAGGCGATTATGTAGACGATGATAATTACTATGAAAAAACGAAGATGACAACGACGGCTATGATACTGTTGATGCGCCTAGCATTTAGATATATATCAAAATTCCTCTTATATTTCTACTATCTGGTTAAGTCGTGATAGTATATTAAGTTATTTAGGCGCGTATCTCGTTTATATTTAAACACATCATGTGTGGGTGCATCAACCACGACAGAAGGAAGCGAGTTCCATGTGTTAAAAATTCGGTTTGGGAATAAATCGCACACGTTTCTTTTCTACTGTGTTTAGTGTTGAGCTTGAATGTGTGACCTGTAGTGTGTGTGCGTGCGCGCGTGCGTGAGTGGGTTGGTTGGTTGGGTGGGTGGGTGGGTGGGTGGGTGAGTATTACTTGATCGGTCAAAGAATGTGTTTTTGTCAATGTTATAATCATCATGGATAAATGTGTATGTTTCGATTACGTCTCCTCTAAGCTGTCTGTATTTTAGTGATATGCGGTTCAAAGATTTTAACCTGTCTGTGTAGCCGTAATATTTTTAATGAGCAACACTGCTAATGGCTCTGTGCTGGTCCCGGTCAATTATACAAGATTGTCTTTTTTAAACGAGGATAACATTTGCAGTTATAGTATTCCAAGATTGGTCGGTCTAGTGATTTGAATAACAAGGTACGCGTGTTTTCATCTATAACGTAATTGACGGTTCGATTAATTAGCCCAACTATGCTGTTAGCCGTTGATGCAGTTGCATTAATATGGGTATCGAAGGAGAGCTTTTCATCTATGTGGACCCCAAGATCCTTTCCACGGCGGCAGCGGCCACCACTAAGACGACGACGACGGCGGCAGCGGCGGCGGCGGCGGCGGCCGCCACGAAAACGACGACATAAAATTGTAAAATCAAATGCATGCTCCTACCTTAACGATCTGATAAATCAATACTATCCAGAAGTCATACAAGCCTTCATTACTGTACCACCCATAGCTAACAAAGGCGTCATCTCATACTGATGGTAGGACGATCCGGTAAAACAACTCAATTTACTTGTTTAGATCTGGTTCTTTGCACAATGGTGAGGTGTTTTTGAAATTTAAATCGTCGTATCCCCGTTGTTACACGCCTGAGTCATACATCTATTCAATAGAGACTGTTTACTGAGTATAGTCAATCCCAGCCGTTCGTATTATGTTGCACCCCCTCATGCGGAACGTCTAACCAGTAACTAAACCTCATATCAAGGTAGCCAAGCGCGTAACCTGCTAAATATTTTTAAAATAATGTTAATACTAATTTGACGGGGTTGCATAAAATCAAATTGTTTTCAAAACAATCCAACAATTCCGAAGAGAACGAATAAATCCAGTTTTGCTCCTTTAACAACTGAGATCTTAGCGTCTCGGTCATAACACAACTACACAGGTAAACTATTG
>JAVVLW010001015.1:0-37000 GCA_034401795.1 Chaetoderma sp. LZ-2023a
AAATTGAAATGCTGCAAAATAAACTATTACATTTCCGTTATTATTGAGAGCGAATGAGAGGCAGTGTCGAGACGTGTTTTGTGATTCTTCAAATGATACAAGACATTAAGAAATTCAGCTCATCGCAACTAATCAAAGCTGTACTTTAAAGTGATGACTACCAATTGACCTTTAACCCTTTCAGGACGAAACCGGCCAAGACCGGCCTCTGTAGGGGTCTTGAGAAATGTCCATTTGTAGGCCAAGAGAAGACTATTTTTGAAAATGTACCACTGGAATGACTGGCTCGATAACCGAGCCAGTCATTCCAGTGGTAAATTTTCAAAAATAGTCTTCTCTTGGCCTGCAAATGGGCCTTTAATAAGTAAATATGTAAATTTTTTGAACACATTCAGTCGTTAAAAGGTTAATCAGGGAAAGGTATAATCGCGTATTGGACATTTACGTTTACGGCTGTAATGCGGCATTGCTCATTTAGCATTAAAATGGGTAGTTAATGATCAATCAACATTTCAGCAGTAAAAATGTTAATTTGCAAGCCATCATTTAGCGGGCAAAGTGTTAACATTTAACAATAAAAAGGGTCAATTGACAATTGATTGTTCAGAAGCAAAGGGTTGATCGGAACTTTACAATTTCAGTGATTAAAAAGTTTACAACCAATTTATGATTTTGGAATTATTATTGAACGTTGGTGTTCCAGGGAGGTAATCCTCTGGCATTAGTAACCTCAAATAATAACCCACGAAGAGTTACCTCCCGGAAATCGTCCGCTTTAGACTGACTGATATGTTATCTTAGCCATTTATGAACCGATCACCATAAAAGTCGTGTCAGCGAGTTTCAGTGCTCTAGGCTGTCCAGTTCTTAAGAATTTGCTGAAATAATAATAATAATAATAATAATAATAATAATAATAATAATAATAATAATAATAATAATAATAATAATAATTACCAAACGTGTATTGAAGTAACTGTAAATCTGCGAGGACTGGCCATTGTGGAATAGTATAATTGCCCTCTTCCATGTTCCTTGGACATGGCTGGTGCTGATCCGATAAAAAGTTTAACCCTTTAATGACTAAATTTGTTAAAAAAATTAAAATATTTACTTATTAAATGTCAATTTGCAGGCTAAGAGAAGACTGTTTTTGAAAATTTACCACTGGAATGTCTGGCTCGGTTCACAGTGGTAAAATGTCAAAAATAGACTTCTCTTGGCCTGCAAATGGGCATTTCCCAAGACCACTACAGAGGCCGGTTTTGGCCGGTTGCGTCGCGAAAGGGCTAGAGGTAGTCGCAGTTCAAAGATCTATAGTGAAATTCCCATAGTTTTACACTGGGCATGGAAAAAGTCGATTTTTCCATGGTTGAAATTCCCACAGGTTTACATTGGGCATGGAAAAGCTGATTCTTATAAGTTTACAATTGACATTGAAAAGCTGATTTTTCGAAGAAAACGGATATCGTTGACCGCCAGGTCACCTTGACCGTAAATAATAAAATAAGTCATCTTCTAGCATGCTCTTTGAAGTTGTATGATGAGGGTGGTGGGGGGGGGGGGGGGGGGTTCCTTATGCTAAACATGAATATTGGAAATTTTGACCCGCGAATGACCTTGACCCCCAAGGGATATATTAAATTTTTCTTTGGAAATTATTTAGAACTCCCATTGTTCTAGAATCTGACAAGGTGTAAAGATAATTGGAATCAAACTCTAGGAGAAAACGCAGTTCAAATATTGTTCCTATAGGTTTACCATAGCGGATATGTGTCGAAAACGATCGTATTGAGTCGTTTCAAAGTTGATATGAAATCATGTCTATATAGGACCGATACGATCACTAAGTTTCAAGTTAATTTGAGTAAAATAAATTTCGGCAGAAAAGATTTAAAAAAAACACAATTTCACCGTTTGGCATCCTGAGTTCATTTCTGCAAAGAAATCGAAAACTGGTATTTTTGACCAAAATGTGCACCTGGCAGGCATTTTTAAAATAAAAATTTCAAAAAAATTTAAATGAAAGAAGAAAATTCAACATTTTTTTCAGCATTTTTCATTCTTAGTTCATATTTGCAAAAAGCGAAAACATCCTAACCAAGTATGGCAGTGATTCGATCAAAACTTAAGGTGTAGTCCTAGTTCAAAGACCCATCCTTAAAATCTCCATTCATTCCTATGTGGCCATATTCAATGTATTGCTGCTAAAAGGTAACATTTTAGATAGGCAGACATAGACACTGTATACAAGTATGTAAATAATGAAATGGAAAAAATTATAGACTGGTTTAAAGTGAATAAATTATCACTGAATGTCGATAAAAATAACTATATACTTTTCACAAAATCTAAGAATTAAAGAAAATAATCAAGAAATTCACGAAGCACAATATGTCAAATTTCTCGGCGTCTATCTGGATAAAAGCTTAACCTGGGAGAAGCATATAGAAATAGTGAGATCTAAGGTAGAAAAGAACATCGGTATCATGCGCAGACTTAAGCCATATCTTCCCCCTAATATTCTAAAAACTCTATATTGTACACTGATTCTTCCACATATCACATATTGCAATGTAATCTGAACTAACAAGCGTAAAACTAAACTAGCACATCTAAAATCACTACAAAAGCAGGCAATCAAATTATTCGCACAGGCAGCAGAGGGCCAGAATGTCTTTAAACACGAAAAAATGCTAAAACTTGAAGACCTTGGAGCGGTCCAACTATACACTATCTTAAGGGACTACCATAATGGCAATCTACCCTCCTCATCATCAAACCTTTTTAGGAACAACCCCGATATACACTCGCACGAACTAAGAATAACTTACACCAAACCTATTACAGAACAATGACAGCTACACAAACACCATCCCACCAAGCAATACAACTCTGGAACAACACAGATATAAATATACGCACACAAATTCTTACACAAAACTCTTTTAAACAAAACATTAAAAAAATAATCTTAGAAAGATACTAAAAATCCAATCCAATGACATGAATGCAGAAGTCACCACCATGGCAGTACAAACACAAGTATGTACCCAGTTGCCAGGACAACAACTAGAATGTAAAATACATATCTGCAATAATAATAACAATAATAATAATAATAATAATAATAATAATAATAATATTAATAATTATAATAATAATAATAATAATAATAATAATAATAATAATAATAATAATAATAATAATAATGCATCCGTAATTGTTGATGTGGATGATGCAGTTGTGTAATAATTATAACAACAACAACAACAACAACAACAACAACAACAACAACAACAACAACAATAATAATAATAATAATAATGATGTAAACAAGATATGTATGTGTTTTCCCCATTCCCATGTGTGTTTGTGTTAATTTTCTACTGCCTTAAATGTATACATGTAAATATTATATTATCTTCATCCATGATCCAACTATCACTGAATTATGTTTGTTATATGTTAAATGTAAGGGGTCCACCGCTGTATAGGCTCAACCTTTAGTGGACTGCCTGTTGTGTAAATGTAAAACCTATCGCTTATATGAAAATAAATAATTTTGAATCTTGAATCTTGAATCTTCATCGCTCCAAGTGTAACATACACCCAAGTATGGTAGTGATCCGATCAAAACTCTAGGTGTAGTCGCAGTTCAAAGATCCATCCTGAAAATCCCCCTTCTTCCTTATGGAGCCATTTCCCATGCATTGGGTCAAAGGTCAAAGGACACGGTCACCTATTAGGTAGACGTACATCTTCAGGACACCAAGGGTAACATCATACCCAAGATTTGTAGTGATCCGATCAAAACACTAGGGGTGGTTGCAGTTCAAAGATCAATACTGAAAAATCCCCATACATTTCCCATGAGATTTCTTTGTCCACTCAAAAGTGAGTATCCCGAAAACTATTGGGCAAATCCAAAATAAAGCACAAGCACATGATTCCAGACTGGGTAGCAGAAGTTACACAAGTTTGGAGTTGGTCAGATAAATACCCTAGGAGGTGATGCGGTCCAAACTTTTTAAATGGAGAAGAAAAAGAAAGCACCTGGGTGATTTTTAATAATAATAGTGTTGTAGCAACAGATGCGCATAAATTAACAAATTTTCGATTACCCTTGTAGCGAGGGATGCACAATCTGATTGGCTGAGCGATGGATGCACAATTATCAATTAGTGCTATTGTGATAGACGCGCATAAATTACCGATTACGTTTGCAGCGATGGGTGCGCTGTTGAATATTTTGCCTATGGCAGCAACAGCGCCCAGTCAAATTAGTTTCAAAATATTCAACAGTATGTTTATTAAATAGCAAAGAATTACAAAGACATACAATTCATACAACGTGTCGGACCATTTGAGATTTGATGAGGGTCTATATGATACCCTTTGTGACGTAATGATTGTGACGTCATCATACACTCCCTGAGCTGATTATGACGTCATACTCTGGAAAGGTGAATTCTACTAGTGTGCGCAGAACTGAGTTCAGTAGCTGCGAGTGGATGCGAGCGTAAGGTGGCCAGTGGGCAGTCGCTTGACAGTGTTACTACTTATTCAGTAGTGGAGTGGTCATGTGATCATTCACCGTTAGGCGAACGTTCAGGCCATTCGCCACTACTGAACGCAATCAAGAAAAACATGCAATATACATGTATAATGTGTACAATATGTGTATCTGTAATCGAGTAATTTTATCATTTATATATCCGTGGTACTCGTATTAAATTAATGTTCCATGGACGAAACTTCAGACCCTATACGAGTCATTGTGGATGTTGCTGCATATTAAATATTGTACTTGTGTGGGTAAAATACATAGGTAGAAAGGTCTGTCATGACTCACCTGTCACTTCTGTTAGTTGGCTGCAGTCATGAGCATAGTCGTTTGTCTCTGG
This sequence comes from Chaetoderma sp. LZ-2023a, assembly GCA_034401795.1. NCBI lineage: Eukaryota > Metazoa > Mollusca > Caudofoveata > Chaetodermatida > Chaetodermatidae > Chaetoderma > Chaetoderma sp. LZ-2023a. The sequence goes on from JAVVLW010001015.1 coordinate 4,908, forward strand.
TGCAGGATGTACCAAAGTTCTCTGGATATTTGTGTTGCGTATCATCAGTGTCTTCTGTGCATTTTGTGTGTTTATGATTGTAGGTTTTCAAAATTTATTGGAAAGTGCATTTCATCACCAATATCTTTTGTACACCACGAGCAGAGTCTTCTGACTTGGTCAAGTCTATGGTGTCTACCTGTTTTGCTTTCTAATTGGTGTGCACTGATTCTAGATTCGCTCTAAATGTATGACTCTCGTTCTTCTGCATGGCCTTGAAGGACTTATATTGACTCGAACTGAACTTGAAAAGCTGGAGAAGCTATAGGTCACAAGTAAAAACTATCCAGAACCTGCCAGTTTCAGTTGCTAACGCAGTTGTATACATATATACTCTTGGGAACCCTACCACTTGAGGGAGAGCTATATAAAATAATGCGAACATTTTTCATACAAATGCTACATCGTCAGAGTTTTGTCAAGAAAAAAATTCTAGAAAGGCAATTGGCTGTGAAATTACCACCATCCAGTAGTTGGACTGTAAAGCTAAAGATAATTATTCAGCAATATGAATTGCCATCGCCATACTCCCTTCTAGAAAACAGCCCTACTAACTCAACGTGTAAGAAGATGGTCACATCGGATGTACACAACTACTGGGAGGACAGATAAAAGACTTGAGCTGCTAATAAGAGTACACTGCAATACCTAAACGTGGACACCACACATAGCATGGGGAAGCTGCAAAACTGATAAAACCTCAGTCTATAAAGCTACATCCAAAGTGAGGCTACTCATACAGAGATACCATCTCTTTGGGGGGCCCAACCAGAAATAGGGGAGGATCAGTCAAATGGCTGCTATGTAGCCATGACAGAGAAGACCTACAGCATTTTTATAGGTTGCCCAGAGCTAAATCTAGCAATGATAAGAAAACAACTGTAGCAGCCAAGCATCACAATCAACCGGGAACACTATATGCAGGCTATCCTGGATGCTAGCAAACTATCAAATACTCATCTAGATACATGTGAAAAACTCTCAAGGAATTATGTTACAGTCTACACTTAAAAGGTTAACCTCGTATAAACACATTATCTGTTGGAACCTTGTTAAATCAGTAAATCAGTCTATGAAATCTATCTTCTACTGAACTATGCAACACATGATATTGGTCTGAATATTGGTATGCGAAAAATTTGATTCCGCTTGTATATATACGTGGGATGTAAAGTTAAATAATAATAATAAAATGATAGGGACTACGCCATTACGGAGGTTTGCCTAATAGATTGTATCCGAGAGGCAGTATCCACACATCAGGAAAAATATTTGAAAGGGACGTTTTGGTTTAAGTATGGTTCGATTTTATAACTGTTTATTATTTTTGCATATGTTGAGAGTTTAGATGTTTTATGAATTGTGTTAAAGAAGAATTGCTCTTTCAAGTGTGTGCAGACTGTATCAATGGTTTGATTTGGGGGGTTCTGGTGTATGTCAGTGATCCACATTAGATGCTCCGGTTTTCCCCAAACATGTGTCTATTCATTGCTTGGAGCCCTACCAATTGAAGCTCAGCTACATAAAAGGATTCTGATATTTTTTCTGAACATACTGCGTAGAGAAGGTTCTGTTGACAAGGATATAATTGAGAGGCAATTGGCTATTAAACAAGAAATGTCAGACAGCTGGGTGGTGAAAACGAAGCAAATCCTCAATATGTATAGTTTGCCCTCAGCATATAGCTTTTTGAAAGAGTTACCAAGTAAACTAAAGTGGAAAGAAATGGTGTCAGCTCATGTTCATGCCTACTGGTACGGGAGACTAAAAGAGAAGCTGCTGAAAAGAAACACTGCAGTACCTTAACATCAATTCTTGTGAATTGGGAAAAGCGCACTGTGGCCGGGCAGCCACTGTCCTACACCTGTCCTGGTCCGGGTGGACCAGGTGGCTGGTCGTCGCGCAAGCTATTGCGGGGCGCCAGTCAGGCATGGCTGGTCCACCATGGCAGAGGCTATCCACGCTCATAAGTTCTCCAGAGCGACTCTTGGTTATCTGCCCTAGTGTCGGGGTTTGCAGCACCATCCACTGGTCTTGTCTCTGTTGTTTACAGGCGGAAGGTCGGAGCATGGAGCAACCATTTTATCCATGATCGTCGGCGTATGATATAAAAAAAACCCTCTTGTCCACTTCCTCTTTTCCGGAATGAGAGGTGCATGTGGTTGTGGTGTATGCGAGATGGAAGGAAAGGGCCGCAGGTCCTCTCTTTATTGCATGTGTCTTTTGATCTTTCCTGCCTGCATTCGAGCCAGTCTCTCTCGGGCGCTAGTGTGTTTAATGGGGGTGGTGGTTGGGAGTGAGAGAGAAGGCACGAAGGCAGTCATTTTCTTAGTTTTAGGTTTCCTAAATCTCCATGCGTGGTATTTTTCCATAGGCCAAAAGCCATCAGATGCATGTCACCCTATCTGAATATCGTCACTCGAGAGGCGGGTATGTCTGTAAGGCGGCGTGGAAACAACTGTCTCTCTGGAGTGTCCTCAGCAGGAGGAAAGGGTTCCTTCAGAGCGTTTATTTACCTAAGATGTTTTGCAGTTTAAGGCCTCAGGCGGCTGAAAAAGGGTGCGATTGGTTAGATTAAGCGAGAACCTCTACCTTCGCATGGTCAGGCACATCTTTTGCTCAGAGCCTAGACCAACTTGAGTGGCATCCAAAAGATCTTGACGTGGTTCAAGTGGTGGTCCTTCCAAGTTACAGATGCACAAATTGGTCCGTGTAATTAAAGAGGAAAGAGTTTAGTGGAACATCTGTTGAGTCTGGGCGCTGCTGCAGTCTATTACGATGACAGACTGAGATGTTGTGGCAAACTAGAAAATGATTCTGGATGATGTGGCGGTTATCTGATTCAGTCGCTAGAAACCGGTGTTAACCACAGTATCGCTTAACTATACGCTACGTTTATCCGGAATGATGGTCAAGTGGTCTAAAATGAAAGGTTTGTTGATTGACGGAGAACATTAAGCTATGGTGTTTGATCTTTTCTAGGGGATACGCCTAGTGCATCCTAGTGAGTCGTGCAGAATTTATGTGGAAACCTCTTATAGGGAAAAAGAGATGCTAGGGTCACAGGACCCGCAGGAGTTGTCAGAAGGATGGCAGGGGTTATCGAATCCTTAGAAAGAAAGCATCTCTGTGGAGTGGCCTCACATGACATGATGCATTATCGTGGCATCGAAACTGTTTGCAACAGAGTGGGCGGGGTGGGGTGGTGGCAGCAACGAGGTTTTCAGGCATAAGAAATGTGAGCTGAGAGGTTCGGTGAACAGAGGGATTCAGCTTTCCTAGTCCTAACAATCCTATTCTAAGTGGCTCATAGCCAGCCGAAACAGCACAGATAGAGGTGTTAGAAGGCATGCATTGATTGTGGGATTTTCTAATGGGAGCTAAACAGGCAAAAGCAGCAAAAATGTCCGCTGGCGACTTTATATTATTTAGGGTGAAGTTTAAGTGAAATGCATGGGATCTACAATACAATGAAGAAGTATCATTTTTGGTGGTGTGGAAAGCGCGTCTTCGATCGCAGCATTGTTTTAATTTCTTCACACTGTGCAAAGTGCAATGGGCATCACCCACTAGAAAGATGGCAAAATGTGAGCGTCCTTATTTATTTTTTATACTTATGTGTTCGAAAGCGACACAGCTACAATGCTAGAATTTATCTTCATGTTGAGTGAGGCAAGTGATGGTCATCAGCTAAGATAGACTATTTTCTTTAGAGAGTTTCCTAAGTTAAAATAGCAGAGAAAAAAATTAACTGCCCTTAAGGCGGTCTATCTAGGAATTTGTAAAGAATAGAAAACTAGGTTTTGCTATTGCGAGCATTGCTGGCTTTGAACCAACATTGTTAGATATATTCCTAAGGCACAATGTCATGCGGTGAATTAATCCTCGATGGCCTGAGATCACAAAAGCTAGGTGGACAGAACCTCTTAGAGCGGATGAAACGTTCAGGCAGATCGTCCCAGAGAAGCGGTCGCAAGAGCGACTCAGTAGAAGTTAGTTTTCACGGGATGTTTCTGTCGCAGTGGTGGCGCAGTAGATAGATGCTGCACAAGTGGAACTTAGTCAGAGACTAGTACCAAGCTAAAAGCTTCTGAGTTCCTTTGCAGCAAGCGCTAGGTGGCAATGCTGCTTCTCGACGATGTCACAGTGTTGGAAGCGTCGGCATGTTCAGCCACTCTAGAATAGGTGTCGACTTCGCTTTCGTGTCAGAAGATGGCACTAATATCCCATACATGAAGTTTTTGGAGTAGCCTTTCAAAAAAGGAGGTTTTTGCGCTGTCAGCTATGTAAATGACGTCCCTCTCTAAGTGGTTTGTCTAAGAAGTTCTGTTCTGCAGTGCGTTCTCTGGCAGATAGTAGAGCAGTGAAGTGGAACAAGTACCGACGATTGGGGTCATTGGCGAGGTATCAAGGTGAATACATAGATGGGTTTCATAGTAGTTTGTGTCGCAGAGTGAGCAGATTTTGCACTCTTGGCTCTGCATCTCTTTATCTTTTAATGAATGGTCAGCTTCCTTATGATATCTCCAACCAATCAGAGATCGTCTGTACAGAAGCGCCATTCTCAGCATTGTCCAGCAGGAGTCAGCCGTTTAATGGTGAGGTCGAGTACCTCGCTATCTTTTTCTGGGTGTACACAGTGGAATGTTCAGGCTCTCCAATGGTACCAAACACTCCCAGAAACTTTTGTGACCATTGCCATTTTTCGAGGAAGAAGTCGTGCAAAGACCAGAGGGAAGTGAGAAGGTGGTGGGTCGTGCAGGTCCTTTTCATAGGGGGAGGATTGAGAAAGGGTGGCCTACTTTAAATTTTTTGCCCATGCTGGTAGGCTCAGGGTTTTAAATTTTTTTGGGGTTTTGTATGACGGGCAACCATAATGTTTACTTTTGCCTCTTTATTTGCAATCCTAGCCAGGGATAGCCAAGATAGGCTATTATTCATCAGTGTGTCTACAGCTGTGTCGCTCACCAGGTTGAGGGTCGATTGTTTGTGTGAGTGCATGACTGGAAGAGTATACGTATGACGCTTCAGTGATTTCCATAAGTTTGGGGTCAATCAGGTCAAAGGTCAAATTCTGGGGTTGCCAGGTTGAGCAGTTAAGTACTAGCGCACTACCAGAAATTGAAGACTGCCGGCGAACGCTGCAGTGCATTCTATTTATATTGTCACGACTATTAGTATTTTTGGATACCTGTATGCTTATGTTTATGGAAAAAGTATATTCAGTGAGTCAAGTTGGGTACTAAGAATGACTGTCTGATCATTTTCGTACGATATATTAATGGTGTTAATAATTGCCATATTGGTTGGATAATGTATTGGATATTGTATATGCTGTAATGATTAGCAGCGAGAGAAACTAGGTGAACCAAACATGATGATGTACTTTCCCCTTGGACCAGGCATCCCAAGCACCTAGGGGATGTGTGGAATGGCCAGAATAACTCAGTACAATACCAAGAGACCTATGGAGTGGTGCAGCAAATGTGCAAACATATACAATACTCCTCCACTTAATCATTTAGAGATTATATTGATATCTTGTGATCAGTCTTAGTATGTACATCTGTAGTTATGTATGTCGGCATCCTGTTACGATTTCAGCATTGAATGAGAGAAACATTTCAGAGGTAGTAAGATTCCATTATACACATCAGACAAACACAACGCTTTAGATATCTATCATTTTAAATCGCATACCATATCAGTATGGGGTGGGTATATCAGGAGATTATTATATTATCTAGAGTTTTTAATCATTGTTTCAGCCATGATCACACAGATTATTGCAGAAGCAGACTATGTCTGCTTGTATGCAGGTGGTACAGTAACCTTCTAATCTGAAATTCCAACGAATAGAGCATCATACTATCAACTGACCTGTCACCACAGTACAGTCCATAATAATTTGCATCATATCAGATCCTGGGCCATCATAGATGTATGAGCTGCGAGGAGCTATAGCCTGTATTGTCTCAAATATGTCCAGTAATATTGGACTTTTGACCTCCACCAACGCAGGACAGTGGAGCACAAAGTGTTCAACCATTTCTGGAGCTCCTTTACATAGTAAGCAACCCGGGTCAGCTTTTTCCGAACTGAATCGAGCCCTATCTTGCTGCACGATATAAGTGTCTGTCAAGAGATTCAGCTTAAAATGGATATGGCTAGCCTCCATGGCACTATGACAGCCCAGCTGGAGAAGTGGATATAGCTTGCCAAGAGTATAATTGTCAGCATTGAGATGACGTAGTGATTCATAATACTGTGCAATTGTGCTTATAGACTGGTGCCAGAAGTTATGAACCACTTTCTTCACAAGATTTTTCCATAATTCTTTCTTCATCTGAGTTGCTAGATATAACTCTATGTCCTCGAGGTCATACTTCTGCACAATGTGCAGAAACCAGCTAAGTCGTGTGTGGAGGTTAAATCATATTTTGCGAGAATTTTTCTTATCTCAGCAAACCAACTGTTTCTGAAGAATCATTTAACGAGCGTCTGTCGCAGGGCAATAGGGAAGAGTATGCTTCGCGAATCTGCGATGATATTCCTGAAGAGAGTGAGCTTCTACAGGTCAATGCGAGCCTCGATAGCAGTGTCTCGTGAAGAAGATATGGTGATGTGTATGCAATACGTTCTGGCAAGCCAATGATCTGTATGAGAGTTCTGTGAAAGAATCGCTCCAGAAGGGTCAATTCTGCCTTATTTAGAAGTAGAATGGCCATGCCATGTAGAAGTATCGGAAGTACATAAATCTCATGTAGATGTAAAGAGGCGAGTGAAGTTATGCCATGTAGACCGGCTCCCATGAGTGAGTAAGCAGCTCTTCTGCCTTTCTTAATGTTCTCGTCTACTGTTGCCTTTGCGCTATTGAGGTGGTCTGGTCTGTGTATGCCTAGATGCAGAGCTTGTCCCGGAGCTGATAATTCTTCACCATTCAATGACATTACTGGTTTCTGGGTTTTGCAGTCTGACAGGAAGGCATATTTGGAAGACTGCAGCTCGTGAAACTCGTAGGTACCATAATGGTATACAATATCCAGCAGTGTCTGCATTTGGAATTCGTTGTTTGAGATTAGACTAACATCGCCTGCACAGGTAGGTGAAGAGAACGTTACAGTACCGATTCTGATATTGTTGTCTGTGGCATTCAGGACATTAAGCAGATCGATGATGTATAGCTTATACAAGTCGGTGAAGAAAATCCTGCCTTGTCTGGCCCCCCCCTGAAGAAATGGCAATGAACTAGAATATTCACCGGACCATTTGACTCTTGTGGTAGCGTTCCTATGAAGGTCTGTAATGAGCATCCACAAAACACTGTCGATTCCAGCAAAGTATAGCTTGCGTGCTAGGCTAGCATGGTTAACGACATCAAAAGCTGTGTTTGCATCTAGAAGGGTTACGTATGAATTCAGTTTCCTAGATTTGGATTCGATACATGCCTCTTGAAGTAGCAGAGCACTATACATTGGTGAAATGTTGGACGTGAAGCCAAACTAGGGTGGGTGCTGGACATCGAGTACTGACTGCTGTATACGTAGCTTAAGGATCGTCTCCAATATTTTGCAGACTGACGATGTAACACTTATGTCTCTATACGATGTAACAAAGTTATGGCTTCCCTTCTTTTTGTATACTGGGGTCAGTACACCTGCTTCGAGGATATCTGGTATGACAATAAGTTGTGTAATACTATTGAGGATGCATGTAAGGAGTTGAATAACTGGGGGGGGGGGGGGTCCACCTTCTTTCAGGTGTTCAGCAGCAATTCCATCCAGATCTGGGGCCTTCCCACTGATAAGACTTTTAACAGCACTTTCTATCTCAGCATAAGTAAATTGTGTAAAGGATGATTTCGTCGAATTCCGCTTCAGCTTTGCTGACATTGTTTATGGTGTTAATGGATGTTCCAATTTTTTTAAGTGTGGCCACCATCCTTCTAAAACCTCATCTTTTGAGAAGACTGAATCTAGACATTGAGTTCAGCCACTTTTGGGGCTCTGGTGCTGCGTTGCTCGCGAATTAGCTTAAAGAAGAGTTTCTTGTCTGAGCTTTTTGCGTCTAGTAGTATCTGGATATCCGAGTCACATTTTGCAGCCAGAGATTGCCGTTGAACTCTTCGCAGCTCTTTCGATGCTTGGTGCCTGTGTATTGTAGCTGGATTGTGTTTGTCATCATGTATGTTGCATATCTTCCGTTTTGGATTCTGCAACTTTTATGTACTCATTATTTGTACACGGATTTAACCTGGACTATTCAATGGCTATATGGGAACTGCCTCTACTAGCTACATCAGGCTAGATGCATCAGCATCAGGAATGCGCAATATGATACTAGGCATACAGGGTGATTCATATTCGTTACTTAGTACTGGGTGACTCGAATATATAGTCGCTATATATGACAGCAACTGCTCTAGCAATCTCATTGTTCCACAACCGAAACGGCTTTACGGGTTTGATGATGTTACTAGGGGACAAAATTTCAGCAGCAGATTGTAGAGTGTCTCGTAATTTGCCATAAGCGCTACATAGATCGAGCATGCTGTCTAATGCTGGACTGTATCCAAGCAGTGCCTCACATATGTGTTCTCTATATAGTCGACGATTTACCTTTTACCAGAGTACACATGGTTTTATACAAGTTTTGTTAGTTTTTGAGACTATCTTCTGTGGTTCTACTGTAATACTGAACTCGCCAATAACACAGTAATGGTCTGAGCAGTTGGTGGCTGTTTCAGCTCTGGAAATTTTGATACATGCTTGCGAGACGATTTCTGTCGATAGGAGATAGTCTATCGTGGAGCTGTCACAACCATTTAACTGAAAGAATACTGACCCATCTGTCCGGTATTCAAGATTTTGTTCACCCATCTGTCCGGTATTCAAGATTTTGTTCACCAAGGAAAGCATGCATTAGCGCTTTTTGTATACGCCTGAGTTCTGTGGTAAGATCTCAGTTAAAATCACCTGTGAGAAGTATACTGTGCGTATGATTGTATTTCTGGCAGATTTCGTGCAACTGGTCCAGGGTTTCTGCAAAATCTTCCCTGGCTTGTTTGCCCTTCCTACAGGGCATATAAACAGATGCGACTAGAAGCATTGTGTTGATGCAAGAAACTTAGATATACTGTATTCTACTATCCCTGCTTGATAGAGTTGTAACTGCATGATTTATACTATCTCTCCAGAAGACAGCATTAACACCATATCTTTTGGCTTATGTAACGGGAGTATAGGTTCCATAGTCTTACCCTCGACACAGGACTTCGGATTAAAGTTACTAAATGTACTTAGCTAGAAATTGAACAGCCAGTCAACCTGGTTGAGCAGCTCCTGGACACTGTTTGAATTCATTAAGATGTTTTTGCTGTTGAATGTCACTATGGTTAGGGTCGGTTGTTCTCGGATGCTTTCTGGATTAGTTGTAGATTGCTTCCCGTATGTGCAGTGTTTAGCTATGTTGTTCAGATTAAGTCCAGTTCCTTGTCTACAAAAGGATTCCTTGTGTACTGCTCACACGGATTATAACTCGCTGTCCTAACAGACTTTCCCACATCACGAACCGGGTATTCTGGAGTATCTGTATGACTGTTAGTATCAAGTGTGATAGGCTCTAATATAGTATCATTTTTATCGGAACTGGTAAGCTCATTTATCAGTGGCCTTGACAGCTTAGTAAGATGTTTTATGCTTGTGTCCTGGCTACTGGTTCTGACATGCTGTACTCGTCTAGTTGCAATTGATTTAAGCTGAGCTGCGGTTTTCGTAAGAAGAAGAATACAAGAGTTCATGGTTTTACTGCTGAGTGAAGTATTGCTATAAGATTTATTCTGTGGGATCACTGGGATGGCACTGGCGGTATGTGCTGAAGGATGTTGATTGAAGGATTTACTGTTATTCTGTGGCTTTGAAGAAACTGATGGGTTTGCTGATGGTAGAGAAACTGGTGGAGGTGTGTTGCACTGCATCTCTTGTGGTCGATAACCAGGAGGTGGAATGTTTGTTGGAAACAAAGGATACAAGCCCTGGTCACAGGCTGCCATGGGATGATGTTGGTGATGATGAGAGTCAGGAGGTGGACCATGCTGCAGAACTGGAATGACCGATTGGTGCACATCTGGCCGATTCGTTCTGGATTCCAGGGTGCTGATGTGGTTGTGGAGTGCTCTTAATTCGAGCTTATGTACCCAGTGGCTAAGATTTCCTAACTCTCCATGTGGTCCCTGAGTACCGGTGACAGGTGGCTGTGTGTGGGGCTGCATACATGTTGTTCTCTGAATAAATTTGGTCGATCCTGTTAGCTTCTCTGCTTCTAATGTTGAGATCCGCATCTGCATGAACGTATTACTTTTCTGTGCGCCTTCCAGCTTTAGCCCTAGCTGTGAGATTAGGGCCTGCGCTGTCGCAAGATTACGGTGTACATCTTGAATTGCAGCTGTTTTATCTAAAGTTCAGATTCTGCCTTTCGAAGTTTCTGCTCCCTTGTGTGAAGTTCCCTGGCACTACAATCGGCAAAAGAATCAGTGGTGGGTGGGTGGCTTGTGATTCATTCACTGAGGTTAATACATGTACTGCGCATATAAGACTGAGTTGTGCCTGATGGCTTAGTTGACTGACTTGCTTCAACCACTTGAGTAGATGCGATTGTTACTGTAAATGGTGTCGCTGAGCCTGATACTGCAATACATTCTGTGCATGAGGGGCATGTGTAGTCGTCGGTGCTATCACTGGTATTAATGCAAGATGCGTGGAAAGGTGATTCACATCCTTTACAGAAGATGAACACGCTATTAACATTATGATTATTACATAACTGGCATTCTGGTTGTCCACCAATAGGTCCCAAACCCGCATTCTGATTCTGTCATGCGATATCTGCCGAACATTGAGGTTTAGAGAGCATTGGAGCGATAGGAAGTCTTCTGCGGGAATGTGCTATGTCAATTTCTGGCAGTTTTGCATATGTTACGTTATGGACTGTGGGTGACAAGTAGGATGTACCGTTAGTGGCTACTGGATGTTGCGTGCAGCAGGTGTTGTCAGAGCAGTTAGGGCAGCTGAAGGCATTGGAGTGTCCTTTGAGACATTTGGTAAGTGATCACAGCAATTAAAGACGCTCACCCCTGACTCTAAAGGTCACAATGTCAGCAGAGGTAAGTTTAAGACAATGGTATAGTAGCATTAAGTTTATCAATAAAATAATATTTTCTATTGAGCTGCTACATCTTTCTCCGACAACATTTTTCCCAGTCATATGTTTTGCAACACACATAAACCATCGTCATCAGATTCATAATTATTAAACATTAGATTATCTTGGTGACCTCCTACCGGTCATGCACCATGTTAAAAGCCCTGTATCTACAGTAAATATCCTAGATGGAAGACAATTACCAAAAAATTATGAAGATCGTTTATATGTAGAGCACTCTAGGATAATCATGGCAAAATGGTGCAAAGGATATATGTTGTATGGTCCTGTATTTATGCCTATACAGGCGTTATTATTATATTACAGATATTTGTATCAGCTGTCACCTTATATATTGTAATGTCTTGTTTTATGTGCATGGGGTCCATCGATTCATAGGCTCTGCCTTTGGTGGACTGTCCAACTGTGATGTATATATACTATATATTAAGCATGAAATAAATAATTTTGAATCTTGAATCTTGTGTGCCGTTTAGCGGGTCAAAAACTCTAGGAGGTTCGTCTGAACAGTCTAAAAATTACATAAAAGAGACATGGAAAACCATTAAATCACTTTTAAACAAGACCAATACGGCACAACAGACAGAATTTCTTCACAAGAATAAGGTCATTACCGATAAATTCGAAATTGCCAATGGATTCAATGATTATTTCGTAAATATAGGACCAGAACTTTCAACCAAAATTCAATCAACATCCAAGAAAAAAATTTCTGATTACCTTACAGGCAGCTATCAATCATCATTCTTCGTTAACCCTACTAACACTGAAGAGATCTTTAACGTTCTAAACAAACTCAACCCAGCCAAAAGTGCCGGAATCGATGGTTTTAAATGGCGCATTTATAAAACCTGTGTTATGGATATCCTTATCCAACTTAGTCACATTTGCAACTTATCCCTAGCACAAGGCATTTTCCCATCAAAACTAAAAATAGCCTGTGTTATACCAATTTATAAAGCCAAGGATTCTACTAACTTCTCAAACTATAGACCAGTCTCCATACTTCCACCTTTCTCCAAGTTACTAGAGCGCCTTATGTACAATCGACTGACAAATTACCTGGACAAAAAGTCAATTTTATACAAATCGCAATATGGATTTCGTGAGAAACATTCAACAATGCATGCAATAGCTGAAATGACAGAAAAAATTATTGAATCACTGGAAAAAACCCACCAAAGTATATTAGGCATCTTCTTGGACCTTTCAAAAGCTTTCGACCCTATCAACCACCAGATCTTACTAGAAAAACTTGCCTATTATGGTATAGGAGGCAGTGCACTCACCTGGTTCCAGAACTACCTAAGTAAAAGAACACAATGCGTACAATATAATGAGATATGCTCTGAAAACAGGCAATTAACTTGTGGTGGTCCTCAGGGATCTATTCTTGGCCCATTGCTGTTCCTTCTTTACATGAATTATCTACCTAACATATGCAAGCACATGTCATTAATACTGTTCGCTGATGACACAAATGCTTTTTGCTGCGATGACAACATAGACACCTTATACAGAAAAACAAATAAGGAAATGGAAGAAATTACTGACTGGTTTTCAATAAACAAATTATCGCTGAATGTTGACAAAACAAATTATATGTTATTTACAAATCTCAAACTAAAAAAAGATGAAATTCCAAAAATCTACATAAACAAAAAAGAAATTGAGGAGGCCCTATTTGCCAAATTCTTGGGAGTATATTTGGATAAACATTTGACCTGGGCTAAACAAATCGAGATGGTAACAGCAAAGGTGGCAAGAGGCATAGGTGTCATACAAAGACTAAAACCTTACATGACACCAGCTACAATTAAAACTCTAACTGCACCCTTGTTCTTCCGCATCTCACCTACTGTAACGATATCTGGATGAATACACACAAAAGCAACCTAACAAAACTACAAAGTATACAGAAAAAGACACTAAAACTCTTTTCTAAACCAGCAAAGGGCCAGAATATATTCAAGTCAGAAAAGCTATTAAAACTAAAGGACATAGGCAAACTACAGATGTACACCATTGTAAAGGAGTTTCACCACAATACATTACCACAATCCATAGCCTCCAATTTCACACTAAGCACCGACATCCACAAACACAACACTAGGACAAAACCCAATTTACACACTCAATTTACACGAACAGAAATAGGAAAACGACGAATTACAATAGCAGCCACAAAACTATGGAACAGCACCAGTACAAAAATACGCGATAGCATATTAAACCTGAAATCCTTTAAGAAGATTGCCAGGGAATCTATGATCGACAAATACTAAATTAATATATTTATACCTGATGGTCACAGATTCTCTGCTAATTAATAATAATACAAGCCTAAGACATTCCACCACCACCACAACCACTATAGATAAACTAACCTAACCTAATAATTGAAGTAAGAAGTCTAAACACAAACATACTTCACAGTTTACTTTCACTACTACTACACCTAAATAACCCACATACGATCAACGCATCTATCGATTCTTAACAAACTCTAACTATCTCAACTTTATATTACAGTGATGAGCTCTTCCCTGCGCCCCCCCCCCCCCCCGCCCAACCCCACCCCACCCTCAGTAGTATACAAAAGTCCTATATAATAATAAACCACTCCAAACTAAATTTAAATAAAATGAGATAATGATGTAAGTAGGGAGTATATGTATAATATATGTTTAATTAAGTCAGTAAATATGTATGAGTGTATTTAAATATTAATGCCATAAATATGTGTTTGAATGTCGTGTGTTTTATGTTTGTGCACATAGTGGCATATATCTATGTAAACATCAAAGAAGGGACAGCCCTACCCACCCACCGCTTAATGGAAGACATATGTATTAAATACATGTATATATGACACATATATATCAAAGTTTATGTCCGAACTCCACAAAACAAACCAAAATAGTCCTGGACTTTCATATCAAGGTAGCTTTTCACCATTTTGTCACTGTGCCACTGTCTTGTGTGTCGTATATATGTCAATGTATAAATGTTGTAATGTGTGTAAGGAGTCCATCACTCAATAGGCCATGCCTTTGACGGACTGCCTGTTTAGATTATATTTATTGTATAGAAAAAACCATGAAATAAAGCAACTTTGAACTTTGAACTTTGAGAGTCTGATAGACGGGATTTACTCAAAACAACAACATGTGTTTGTCGCTAACATAAACAAAAAAGCGATGTAGTGTGAATTTTGATCTGCGGCGTAAGTCTTACTTTGGAATTATGTGATATCTGTTTATGGACCCAAACCCAACATTCACAAGCAACTGGTCCAGGGTCGGTTGCTTTCTAATGTCTTCACATTTACGATGGAAACCCTAATTTCGTGGTACGAAAACTGGTACCTGGTTCGAAAACTTGTACCATATTGAAGTAATTTTGATCTTGATTAGTTGATCTTGATTAATTATGGCGAACATCCAATGGTCGCTATATGTATATTTATATTTATAGTGTTTTAACCAGATTTTGTGGCAAACCGAAAGGCCATAGTTATACTTATAGTAAATTACAGGAGAGGAGGTTTTACGGAATTCCCTTATGACGTTATTTTCACATGTGCGCAGATGACTGGCCATACGTTTGATCACTGTTTTGTTAGTAAACAACATTACACTGCCGCAGTTGATGCTAATCAAAGCTGTGAAAATTGCAATTTTACTTCAGCTCCACCGGTAAAGTTGCCCGATTTGACAATTGTAACATCAAATACTGTTTTACTATATATTTTTAGAAATATAATATTGATTCTATGCACATATGAAGGCAAAATAATACCGCGATGATATGTCAGAAACGCCCCCCCCCCCCCCCCCCCCCATCAGTGTATGTGGATCTATTACCAATTTTGATACAACCGGTTGCTCGATAGATAATGTTTACGAATTTATAAAATTGAAAAGAAATTTGGAATTAGTCATTCTTGGAGAAAAGTAATTTCAATTAGCAATTCCAATTCTTAAAAATTACCAATTTATCCAATGTGGTAATTGAATTAGTACAACTTCCAATTACCACCAGTCCTGTTCATTGTTAAATTGAATCTGCTATCTAGAGCCTATAAATTTCCCTGTATGGGCCGAGTTACACCCCTGGATATCAGGAACTTGCTTCCACACATCTAATTTCCTGAGTGATACATGGCTAGATACTCATACACCACAGGTATACTCCACTCCTATTTAAAATGCAAATTGGTTTCTATGCTTGGGAAGATGTGGGGGGGGGGGAGGGGGTGGTCCATATATTCAGCAATGTTTTAATATGGCATGAGAGATTCAACACTGGCAATGCTACCTAATTTCTCTGAACCAATTCATGGCATGACACTTGCAGATGCACACATGTGATTACCAAATGTTAAAACATTTTGTAGAACTTACACTGTTTGCATACACTGCGATAAACATTGATTGTTCTTTCTATACTATCTACTTAATCAAGCATATCTCATCAGTCACCCATATTTTAAATGATGTAATTATTTAAATAATTTTGCTATTAACTGTTGATTGTTAATGCAGAATGTGAAGTGGAAGTGAGGCTCTACACGGGTGGTTCTCAATTATTTTAACTACATACACATAATTTATGCAATAGCAGTTGGTATCATGTCTTGAGGCCCAATAAAATAATAACCCAATCACAGGCCCCTAGCAATTGGGGTAGGTAAATGTAGAGAATTATCTTTCATGGTGACGGTTAGGGTTTCTTTGACGATGTTTTTGCTAAGCACAGCAAAATAAAGCTAGGAAAATAATAAAACTATGGAAATTCAATAAGTTTTACAATCAGTTCAGTCTTTTTATGTAGAAATATAAATATTGCAATATTTTTGGGAGCAGGTAAATTGTATCCATTGTTGCAGGTACATGTATGTAATGAATCCTAGACATCCATATACTTTTAACCCTCAAGGACATGTAGCTATTCATTTACCATTTCACCGCTGAATTCCCCATGTCTCATTTTCAATGCAGGAAAACTGTTGAATATTTTGAAATTAATTTGACTGGCAGTTGTTGCTGCCTTAAGCAGCAATGGCTTCCAGTCAAATTAATTTCAGAATATTCAACAGAATAAGTTTTATATCATAAAGAATATACTTTTCCAGGGATTTGTCGGTGAAATGGTTAACTAAATACACAACTAAATATGATTAACATGTATTCAAAGTTAGTTAAACTTATTTACTTTTATGCATATGGTAACAGTGACTCCCTCTTACAATCAGTGGTGCTGCCCTTAGCTGGCCAACTGTCTACTACCAGAAACGTACCAGAAAACTCCTTTCCCACCCACTCACCCCAACCCATGCACCTCCAAATCAGCTCCTGCATCTTTAAATTCGACACACCCAGCTGGTTATCATACTATATCTCCTGCCAAACATGGATAATTGAACTGACATAAAAGAATGGCAACACTGCTGAATATTTTCACATGAGTAAACTAAACGCCCCCCCCACCGCCCACAACTAAACATGTACACAGTCATCAGCTCTCTCAATCGTCTAGAGGTATAATTTATCACCATTCATACCATCATTAGAACACTTTTTTTAGCATGAACAGCACAAATGTCACCATTCACACAGACAATGAGCAAGTCATTTGATGCACGAATACTGGTTCCAACATGGTATATGAGCAGTAAATAAATCATTGCGCTCAATATCATACACAAATAAAGTGGAAATTGAATACATTTCACCAAACAATTATTATTTAGAGGATTAATGCGGTGTAAGATAAGATTTACAGCCAGGAAGATGTCCGAAGATCAGTGTTTACATTATCATGTCAGTGGCCGCTTGACGGCCATGCTTCCCCCGTTCTAAAAATAATGACGTAATGATGTCATGAAAAAACCTATGGGAGGGGTTAGAATCAAGATATAGACCTAAAGGAGATTATTTTCGCTGCGCATTCATCAAGTAGCTGGTTTAAACATGTTTTTTGCCTCTGATTAATTTGGTAAATTTATTTGTAGGATTTGCAGAGCTTTCTGAACTGCTTAGAAGATCCTGTGATAGTTTGTTC
Source organism: Chaetoderma sp. LZ-2023a (assembly GCA_034401795.1). NCBI lineage: Eukaryota > Metazoa > Mollusca > Caudofoveata > Chaetodermatida > Chaetodermatidae > Chaetoderma > Chaetoderma sp. LZ-2023a. Next base: position 22,233 of record JAVVLW010001015.1, read on the forward strand.
CAATCCCTAATCGTACTGGGAATAAAGCTGAATTTAAAGACATCAGTTCTTGCGTAAATTTGGTTGAAGTGGCTGTTGTGCATGTTTTTGGTTTTCCGAATTGTAGGTTGTAGACTGTCTAATGATATCTTTGCTTGTTGCTGTAGACCTTTGTAAAACAAAATAAGGTGGTTTTGTTTCCTTCTGTCTGACAATGGTGGGAGTTTAGGGGTTCCATTATCTTTGTCATACTGCCTGGTTCATAGCAATAGTTTGAGGTCATAAATCTCGCTGCACGTTTCTGCACATTTACTAGTTTGTCCTGAAGAGTTATCTGATGAGGGTCCCAAACTGTACTTGCATATTCCAGAACTGGTCTAATCAGTCCCATGTATGCTTGAAGTCTGATTTCTTTGGAACAGAATGATAAATTTCTCCGCAATAGTCCTAAGGTTCTGTATGATTTGCAGCAGATCTCAGTGATTTTGAGTTCTGAATCTGAATAAAATACTGCGTTTGACCACAATGTGCATAGTAACATGGGGAGAGAGAGAGAGCTTAGTTGGATGTCTCTTGCGCACAAATGGTGTCAATTTCATTCTGACTGCAGTCATTTCAATCAATTCAATAATAGTGCACGGAAAGAATGAGTTCCGGAATTCTTCTTTTGATCTGAATTGAATTGAATTTCCATTTATTTGTCTGAATGATATTTACAGTATATATTGCTCATACAGGGAGTACAAAAAAGGCATGGCCTATGTACTGTGTACCCGCTTACATAAATATACATAAAACAATAGTAGGTTGGAGTAGCAACAGCTACGGCAAGCAAGAGACCATCAGAACAAAGTTCTACAAGAGAAGGGGGAAACAGACTCAGTGTGGGTCATCAGATCGCAACGTCTAACGAAACAAAACAAAAACGGCTGGACAACAGGCGAGAAATGTAAGCACCAGAGACAGAACAAGGAAAAGTGTAAATATTGTAAATAATAGAAAGTGTGCTGAACCATATGGCTTAAGTTGTGTGTATATATATATATATATATATATATATATATATATATATATATATATATATATATATATATATATATATATATATATATATATATATATATATATATATATATATATATATATATATATATATATATATATATATATATATATATATATATATATATATATATATATATATATATATATATATAATATATATATATACACACACAAATCTGATTCGTTCCGCAACAAGGGAAGACCTACTAGACTTTATAAAGAATGAGTCAGCCTATGTTGTCTCGCCCGTACCAGCTTGAGAAAACCCACATTTTGGAGTGAGCAAACGGCTAGGTACGCAAAAGCCCTACCGGCAGATTTCAGTAGCCCCTCAATAACGGTTAATAAATACATAAAAAGTGGGAGACTTTTAAAATGGCATTCTTACCCCGCCTGGTTGATGCCAAAAGGTGCCATGCAATGGAGTTGGTGTATCCAGTGGCTTTCCTTAAGTAGCTTGTCTCCATGTAGAGGTAAATTCATCATCTGTGTCAGATGAGAGCACTTGTATGTCACTTCTTGAATGCTCTTCAAGTGTGAAGTGTCTGGAGACAGGTGTGTCATAGCAAATATGTTTGTGGAAGTTTGTTATATAGAATGGAGGTGTGCTTGTATTCTGATCTGCTCTTAGTTTCTCCCACATAATGTTTTTTTACAGCGTCGGCAGGTGATCAGGTATATCACATTTCTTGTTTGACAATTGCCTAGTATCTTGGTTCTATAAGCGAGTCCTATGTGGTGGCCTTTGAACCACCTGCTCTGATCCATAACCTGGCAAAAATCACATTTTCCCTTTGGGCATGGTGTGAAGCAATTTCTGTGTTTAGGTTTTGTTCTGGATTCTCTAAGCATGCTCTAATGATGTCATCCTTGATTGCTTTGTTTCTTCTGAAGCCAAACATTGGTCTATCTGGGAAAGCGGTCCGGCAGCGTTGGCTGCTTTCTAGAATGTGCCAATGTTTAAGAATTTGTTTTTGTATAAATTCTCTGCTTTTGTTGAATTCAGTGATGAGAATTGGTCTCTGTAGGTGAATATACAATTTGTCAACACGGGCAATATTCAATACAAAAAAGTTCTCAACATGCATTTCAACAAATATCTGCAAAAATAGAAACTTTACCAAAATTGTATATTTAGCACTGTATCTATATTTAGTCAATGTCTAGATCACATATTTAGAACCGTTCCCGCTCTCATATATATTTGTATCTAGATAAAGATATATATGCAAAGTATGTCATCCATCTTGTGTTTGAATCGCCACATCTAATCACTCTCCTGTCATCTCATGCCACGTCTGATAACCATTGATCACCAAATCCCAGCGCTCACCATCATAGCATTCAGCAACAAGCACGCGCATGCGCAAAGCGCACCGAGAAAAATAAAGAAAAAAAACCCAACATTTGAAAAATCAAAAAAACATTTGAAAATTACTTCACATAATGTTGTCTTTTGTTATCTACTCTCTGACCTACCTCCTCTAGTTCTACTCAACTAGATCCTCCACTCTCACCACATATGGTGATGAATGGCGTTGTGTAAGTCCTCTGATGAGCTCCATCAAGGAGCTAAACATCATAAAGTTTGAATTTTAAAAGTATCCTCCACCCTTCCTGAAATAGTCTATAATACTGAAACTTCATCAAATTGATAATCCAAAAAAAACAGTGGCTCAGCGGTTATATTTATTAAACATAGTTTTATTGTTCAAGAGACAATACGGATTGAGTCACAAGTTGTCTCCAACTTAGTTACGACTCACTCCGAATACTATACAATAAATTATAATAATGACGAATATGTGCAGTTTATAAGAACATATACCATAATGAATATAAGATTTAAATGAAAATTAATATAAAATAATTAAGTTAAGATTTTGAATCGTGTTCATATATGTGTGCATATGCATGTGCTTTTTAAAGCATCTGTGTTTTTACCTGATTTTAGTAGTTAAGTAGTGTGTTGTGAATATGTATGTAGATGTGCGCCTGTTTGCGTGTTTAAGACAATAAATTACTTGTGATATATCTACAAAGTATTCGCGTGTGTTATGCATTTGTGCATGCCTGCATTCGTTCGTGTGCAGGAGCGTGCGTGCGTGAGTGAGTATATTTAAGCAATTTCATGTGTGCTTGCACGTTGATCTGTTCCAGTGTGTGTGCTTGCGTGCGTGTGTGTGCATGCTCACGTCAACCTCCTCTTAAAGGTGCATATTCACACCAAAACTCTCAAAGACAAGACTGAAGGAATTTAGCACTTATAGCGGCCTAAGTCGTGCGCCCAGGTGCAATGAAACGAAACAGATCACAAATTATGGCGCATTCATAAAGCATAAGTCTATATAATTTAGTCCCCACTTCAGTTTCACAACAAAAAAACAAAAAACAACACATTTATTTCATTTGAAACGAAAGCATCAGATACCAAGTCCCACCCCATCACACCTAGACACACAATCCATGCGTCCAAAAGTTTACCACCCCAACAAGTCCATCTCCAAGAATCCTAGTGCGAACATACGCCTCGAAGTTTTCCTAGCTTTGATCAAACCTTTTGGTACTGCGAATATATTCATGGACATTTTGAAATATAAATATATTCTGGTTCTTTTCGAGGTCAGCATCTCCGTTTAGCAGTAGATTCACTGACAAGTCGTGTGGAGAAAGAGGTCTTAGAGCGTTTAAGAGCTTGCGTCTTGGATTATTGTAATGATTACATATAAAGAGATAATGGTTGTTATCTTCTATATGGTCACAGTATGGAACAGTTTTGGTTTGCTACTATGTTAAAACGAAATAAGTGGGCATTTAATTGGCTGCATCTGTTTCTAAGTTTAGTGTGAATTACATTTAGACGTCGTTCTCCGTAAAACTAGTATGCTGGAACTGGGGATCAGAGATTAAAGTTAATTTTTTTTTTTTTGTTCTGGCTCAGTGGTTCTGGAACCACCACCGGCAGTCCATTGTCTATGATGTCTCAACCAATCAAAATTGAGATCTCCATTAACACCGTCATTTGGACCAACCAAATGCCTTCTTGGAACCACTAGACTCATCCCAAAAAGTATAAAAGGAACCGCCCAACCACGGCTCAGACTATCCAGACTTTGACTACCACACATAGCAGATGACAGGCTTTTAACTTCAATTCAAGCCAAATTATCGCCTATGTATTTATAATAGCCCCTCAATACTGTGCATGTGATGTTGAAAAATAATAACTTTGTAGGCCACCTAACTACCAAACCGGTACTGCTGAAAGGCTTTATTGGGTCTCGCCACCACCTAACTACCCAACCAGGATGGCTGAAAGGCTTTGGTGAGTCTCGCCACCACGTAACTACCCAACCAGGACTGCTGAAAGGCTTTGGTGGGTCTTGCCACCACCTAAACAACTGCTGTAAATAAACAATGCAATGTTCTGGGGAAAGTCTCCCCATAAACATGAATTGATAATGATTAATTCAATGTGCATGCATGTTACATGTACCTAATTGGATTCGGAGGTTTACCTCACCAGCAGTGCCTTGGGTTCAGTGGGTTGCGCTACCAATCTATCACCTGTTTAAATAAATGCATATCTGTACATATTGGCCACAATAAAATGCAAGCAATTGCAAAATAATGTACAGTACATGAGATAAGTAAAAGATTTTAACAAATCAAAAAAATAAAAGGAAAAAACTCAGCTTTTGACACAGATCTGTCTCAGAAAAGTTCAATGAACATTGTCCAGCAAATCTTATGCGCAACTCTATGCTTAATGCACATTGAGATTACTGAATGTACAGACTAACAGGCCTTCAACATCGTACCAGAATGGAATTTTTGAAAACTTATCGCTGGAATGACTGGCTCGGTTATCGAGCCAGTCGTTCCAGTGGTAAATTTTCAAAAATTGTATTCTCTTGGCCTGTAAATGGACATTCCACTAGACCATAGTAGAGGCCGGGTTTGGCCGTTATGACCATTAATGACCATTAAACGGTTAAAGTTCATTTAAAAAAGTTATGTACCGAGTTGAATTTTAAAGAAATGTTTATGCGGAAGTGGATTATCAAACCATGATTATGAATATACTGCGGAATACACAAATATACGGATGCATATATGAAATGCGAAAACAGAACAATAAAGTCAACAGAACACCATTTGAATAACGTTTCAAACTGTATAATATGTGTTCTTACGCTTCTAACTTACAATGATGACAAAGGAATTCCATATTTTTTCTAACATTGGCCGTATTAGACTGGGACTTTTTCGTAGAGTAAATTTACTCGCGACATTGCCAAAATGTGCTCTACGCAAACGTACCAGTTGAATGAAAAAAACCTAGCAGTATGGAAGGTGCAGAAACTGACTGAATCGCCTAAATTTTACTATCTTGAAAATAAAATCCACCTTTCCTTGCTGTTTTCAGACATAGTGAATGCTGAATAATAGTAGAATTCAGCTCCTAAGTCCTGCATTTTCATATTTTGCATCACATGACATACTTCACGAAACATGCCCCACGTTTTGGCTCCGGCTTGTTTCGTGCTCTATTTTTTCCCCGGGAAATACAAGTCCAATAAAAAATATTCTCTACAGAGCTAATATACTCTACCTTTTCACCCAGTCGAATACAGTCAATGGTAGCCGTATTACACAATTTTGAGTGAACTCAGTGATCGCACTTGTCACACTGGGCCCATTTCACAAAAATTATTGCAACATGTTGAAGATATTCCGTTAGTGCCGGTGGTGAGCTGAATCCACAAACACAACACAAGTCATTATCTAATTTCTCTTCCAAATTATGTTTAGATGTAGAATTCGAGGTAGTATTATTAACACCAGAAGTTGAAGGATTCTGGCTTATAGCAAGCACCTGTTCCCTATATTCAGGTTCTGTTATTGCCTTGTCCAGTGCAAGATTTACTCTGTTTCTTGTGACTGCCCATGTTACAAGTTTCTGGAAGTTGCCTTTTCAAGTATTCACTGGAATCAGATTTTTCAGAGTCATCGGATGCATTAGCTAAGGCCAATATATATATATATATATATATATATATATATATATATATATATATATATATATATATATATATATATTTAGCTAAGGCCAAAATATATATATATATATATTGGCCTTAGCTAAATATATATATTTCCGATTACATGCCCCCAAAAATTCAGGTAGGTAGGTAGGGAATTTTCTTTTGCTCGGGGTTTCTTTTACCATGTTTTTGCTAAATATGTATCGGTATCAAATTAAGGTAGAAAATATGATAAAAATACTGAAAATTCAATAAATCCAGGAGTCCAAATTTTCTGGGTGAAAATATTGAGGTAGCAACATTTTGGAGCAGGTAGGTCGCGGCTAATTTTGCAGGTAGGTAGGGAATAGGAAACATACACAAAATTATTATGCAGCTGGTGATTCTGAAAAATTAAGTGCAAGTGAAGACATTAGTGTATTTTTGTCCAGTGAGGATATTCCAGCTTTCCTAAATCCAGCACTCAAGTTTTCAGATCTCATAACGTTTTCATATGCTTTACATATTAATTGACAGATTGTATAGCGAGTTACAACATATCCTGGATTAGTTTGGAGAAATTGATGGCACTGTTGGTTATAAAATGTCTTCATTGGCCCAAAAACTGAAACATCCAATGGTTGAGTCACATGACTTGTATGTGCTGGTAGCACAAATAAAATACCATGTTTTAGAGCTACATCTATCACATCAGATGTTATGTGTGAAAGATGGCCGTCATGCAGAAGAAGAGTTGGTTCTTGATGGTATATATTTCAGATAATGTTCACAGATGTAAGTAAGGAATGTGTCCTTGTTGGCCCATCCACTATCTGACATTGCAATTCCAGTTCCAGGGAGACATCCTTCAAGCGGGTTAGTTCGTTTTCCCGAGAAGACACGGAATGGTGCAACTTATTCCCAATTGCATTGCCACAAGCAATGTTGTTGTCAATGTTTTTGGAGATGTAATAGCACAACATTTAAATCCTTTTTTCCCAATGACCTTTAGCAGCTTATGTTTTGTGGGAAAAACACTCATCAACATTGTATATCAGATGGGGGTTTATCGTCCAGGTCCTCCACTGATGATGTCAGACCATCTAGAGTAGGTACTGGTAACACACATTCTTTGCTTACGGTTCTGGAGGAAGGCCCTTAGCAACAATGCCACTTTCCCAGTTATTCTATAACTGTTCAGTTTAGTGTGTAGTCTGGTGTGTCAAAGTCCTTTGGAAAATTGAAGTAAATAGCATCTACAGGACTATGATGATCTAGCATATTCACCAAGTGTCCATGACTGATAGGAGTTTGGTAACACACAACCTCCCTTTCATGAAACTATGCTGCTGTTGTGAAAATAGGTTGTTAGCCGTCATATGCTCCACTATATTAGCCCTTACAATTGATTACATGCCCTTGCAACAGATAGAGGTCAGGCTGTTAGGTCTATATAGTTACTCGTTTGCCATTTGCTTCCCTGTTTATACACCCGTTTTGAAAAAACATGTCGTTCTATGTGGTGTCGTTCCATTTATCTGTCCGTCAGTGTTAGCAAATCCATGTCCGTGTGATATCTCAAAAAGTTTTTAATCTATGTTTGACATTTTTATTTCAGTTTACATATTAGGTTGAGACGATGTGGCATGATTTTGTTTCGGCGAGATTCGTCCATATTTATTAGAGTTATTCCCCCCTGAAATGCTTAATATGTGTAAAAAAATTTCATGTCCAGGCCAAATCTGAAAAAGTTTTTAAATTACGTTTGAAATTTCTTTTTCAGTGAATATATTACATAGAGACGGAGTGTCAGGATTTGTTTCAGCGAGATTCGTCCCTATTTGTGACCATTATCCACCCTGAAATGCTTAAAATGTGTCAAAGAATTCTATGTCAGGACCACATCTCAAAAGGTTTTTAATCTACGTTTGAATTTTTTGTCTCAGTGGACATTGTACATGGAGAGGAAGTGTCATGATTTTGATTCAACAAGATCTGTCCATATTTGTGAGAGTTATCTCCCCATAAATGCCTAAAATGTGTCAAAAATTTGGTGTCCATGCCATATCTAAAAATGTTTTTAATCTACATTTGAAATTTTTTTCAGTGTATACATGGTTCATACAAATTTGAAAAGTACTTGAATTTTGGCATCAGTCCACGCAAGTGCTTGCATGTGAAATTTGCCTTGAAGAGTACTTGAAAATGACAGGAAACCCTTGAAAAGTACTTGAAAATAACAGGAAACCCTTGAAAAGTACTTGAAAATGACAGGAAACTCTTGAAAAGACTTGAAAATGACAGGAAACCCTTGAAAAGTACTTGAAAATAACAGGAAACCCTTGAAAAGTACTTGGAAATTACAGGAACCCCTTGAAAGGTACTTGAAAATGACAGGAAACCCTTGAAAAGTACTTGAAAATGACAGGAAACCCTTGAAAAGTACTTGAAAATAACAGGAAACCCTTTAAAAGTACTTGAAAATGACAGGAAACTCTTGAAAAGACTTGAAAATGACAGGAAACCCTTGAAAAGTACTAGAAAATGACAAGAAACCCTTGAAAATAACTTGAAAATGTGTTTTTCCCAAAATAGGCAAAGGTTGCATACAATATAAGGCTGATGATGATCACTCAGTATTGCAGGAGATGGCATTTCACAGCATCCAGTTGCCAGGTTTACGAAAGATTATGTAAAGTGGTAAGAACAGAGTAGTGCTGAGCTCTTTCAGGATTCTTGGATGTATCTGGTCAGATCCTGGTGAGTTATTCACCTTTAGTGACTGTACCCTTACAGAAATTTAAGCATGCGGCCAAGCGTGCGGTAAGAATTTTAGATTACGTGAGCTTGCGGCAGCTCGCTGTGAGCTTGCGCAAGCTCACCGCATCCTTGCACAAGCTCGCCGCAACCTTGCGCATGCTCGCTGCAACCTTCTGCAAGTTCGCAGTGAGCTGGCGCAACCTTGTGGGAGCTAACCATTATTTTTTCGCGAGCTCGCCCAAGCACACTTCATTTTCATGTTAGGTCATGCGAACTCATGCAAACTTGCACAAACTCACGCGAGCTTGTGCAAACTCATGCGAGCTTGCGCAAACTAACACCATTTTCTCGTTCAGTCTGTGCATACATGTATAGAGAAAGGCAATAATTTAAGGTTTACAGATGTTTCCGTATCATCGCTGTGTATGTAGTGTTAGGTTGGCAGATTCAGTACATTGGCCAGTAGTTAGGGCAGTATTTAATTCTGAATCTCTGTTATGTGAAGATTCATCTTAAATGACCCAAAAATTCAGCTATTAATCTAAAAGGCAGGCTTAGTTTCTAGGTCTAATAGCTCTGTTTATACTAGTGCAGAACCATCTCACTACACAAATCTATGACTCCTGGTGGATAAGGGTTCGGCTCGTCTGAGACTGGCAGAACCATCTCACTGCCCAGTTGCATGATGGAACCGATTCAGCTTTCAATTCATCATAAATGCAGAACCATCTCACTGCATACCCAGTCAGTTACTCAGTTCAGCGTTTAATTCATCATAAATGCAGAACCATCTCACTGCATACCCAGTCAGTTACTCAGCCTCCAGCTCTGTGAGGCTGTGCAGAACCAGCTCACTGCACAGTGGCACAGAGTTGCTAAGAAAAATTATCTGGAGCTAGAATCATCTCGTAATCACAAGCCATCTTAATGCATACTTTAGGTGGCCAAACTTTCGTCTAGTAAAAGGCTGTACAGAACCATCTAACTGTATAGCTGCTCATATCCTCACAGGTCCAAGTAGCTTTTCAGACTTAAGTTATTAATCTGGTATCATCCACTTGACAGATATTTCTCTCACAGCATGCAGCTAGCATATCATCTGTCCATGAACAAATATCATTCTGTTGTCTGTCCTCGAACACACCAAGTTGGAGAAATACCTGTCAACAAAAGAACATCCTATTATAGCCTTTGTAGCTGAGTCTGCCACTCCCCAAATGATTTAATTGGTTAAGTACAATAAATAGATAATCAGTTAAATTAAATCCTCATCTTGTATTGTTTGTTTTAGTGTAAACATTGGTTTTAGGTAATATAATTCCGAGCTGAGTTGAGCTGGCCATGACCTGCTAAAATTGGCCGACCTGCTAAAATTGGCGGGAAATTTAAGGCTTTGTCTGAAGAAATCCAGTGTGTTGAGTATTAGTATATGCATGGGTTACATTTATGAGTTATGGATACAGAATTTACTATTTTGAAAAGTGTGATATAACTGTTAAATAGAATGCTTAGCACTAGTAACCTTAAAATGGAAATAGCTGTCTTGGGAGGTATGTATCTTGTTGATTTGCTGCAATTTATTGACAGATACCAGTTTTGGTACAACTTCTTAAGCTCTATACTATATAGCAAAGCAGTGACCACTCTGGCCTTCTTTTAATACATGCATGTGATATGTTAACAATCTCTGGTTAACCATTTATTGGTCATATTTGGTCAAGAAAATGTAAATACCTGCTGATTGAATGCACATTTATAGGCCAAGAACACAATTTTAAAAAATTTGTCAGTAAAATGAATGACTGGCTGGGTCATCGAGCCAGTAACATTCCAGTGGTAAATGTATTCCCTTGGCCTGTCAATGGACATTCCACAAGACCATAGCAGAGGCTGGTTTTGGCCTTTATGGCCATTAATAGCAAACATATCAAACAGGGTATCGTACAGCGTTAATGCATTGCTGAAATTATATATCTGATATCCATTATTAACTCACCTGGAGCCTGTCAAAAAAGATTACCATCGCTAATTACGGTTAAGTGTGCGCGAAGTTGCGGGAGTGCGCGCTTAAGCATGCGTGAGGTTGCAGGTGCGCGCGTTTAAGCATGCGCGAGGTTGCAGGAGTGCACGGTTAAGTGTGCGCGAGGTTGCAGGGGCGTGCGGTTAAGCATGCGCGAGATTGCGGGAGCATGCGGTCAAGCAAGCGTGAGGTTGCGGGAGCACGTGGTCAAGCGTGCGTGAGATTGCGGGAAACGCGGTTAAATGTGCACGAGTTTGCGTGAGCGCGCAGTTAAGCATGCGCGAGGTTGCAGGATAGCGCGCTTAAGGTTGTGGGAGCACACGGGTAGGCAGATGTTATGTTTGTGCAAGCTCGTGCAATCTCGCGATGTACGCGAGGTTGCAGGAGTGCACGGTTAAGTGTGCGCGAGGTTGCGGGAGCGCGCGGTTAAGCATGCGCAATGTTGCGGGAGCACGCGGTTAAGCATGCGCAATGTTGCGGGAGCACGTGGTCAAGCATGTGCGCGGTTGTGGGAACGTGCGGTCAAGCGTGTGCGAGATTGCGGGGCGCGTGGTTAAGCATGCGCGAGGTTGCACGAGTGCACGCTTAAGGTTGTGGGAGCACGCGGGTAGGCAGATGTTATGTTTGTGCAAGCTCGTGCAATCTCGCGAGGTTGCAGGAGTGCACGGTTAAGTGTGCGCGAGGTTGCGGGAGCACGCGGTTAAGCATGCGCAAGGTTGCGGGAGCACGCTGTCAAGCATGTGTGAGGTTGCAGGAACGCGCAATCAAGCGTGCATGAGATTGTGGGGCGCGTGGTTAAGTGTGCACAAGGTTGCGGGAGCGTGTGGTTAAGCGTGCGCGAGGTTGCGGGAGTGCGCGCTTAAGGTTGCGGGAGCACGTGGGTAGGCAAATGTTATGTTTGTGCAAGCTCGGGCAATCTCGCGATGTTTCAAATACGAGCTTATCGTGTGCTTGCGCAAGCTAACACTGTGTGCTTATGGATAACTTGTGTGAACTAACACTGCAAGCTAACATCGTTCGCTTATCGCACGCTTAAATTTCTGTACGGGTATGTTTATTTGGACATCATCTATAGTGAAGGATGTGTTGTCAAGGGTTGTTTGGAATTGTATACTAGCACGCGGTGGAATATTTTGTGTGTCCTCGATAGTGAATACACTAACAAAATAGTTATTTTGTCCCATTTACTTCCCGGTCTCCTAACAAACTGATTTTTAGCTCACCTGTCCAGAATGGCCAAGTGAGCTTATGCCATGGCGACCATCCGTCGTCCATCTGTCCATTCGTCAGGCATCCGTTAACTTTTGCTTAAAAACGCTACTCCACGTTAACCTCTTGTCGGATTTCAAATTAATCCGACATGAATGATCCTATTGGGGTACGCTTTAGACGTTATATACAGAATTCTGATTGGTTAATTTTTTCAGCGGCCATCTTGAAATTTCTGAAAAATGGCAGAAAATTGTTTAAAATGCTACTCCTCATTAACCGCTGGGGCAATTTCAACCAGACTTAGCTGGGAGTATGATATGCTGGTATGGTTCAGAACTCGTGTACAGAATTTTGATTGGTCAATTTTTCCAGTGACCATCTTGGATTTTCTGAAAATTTGTGGAAATCACTTAAACATCTACTCTCCGACAACCACTGGGCTGATTTCAATCAAACTCGGATGGAAGAACCCTAGCATAGTATGCTTCAGAACTTGTATAGAGAATTTTGATTGGTCAATTTTTCGCTGGCCATCTTGAAATTTCCAAAATATTGCAGAAAATTGTTTAAGACGCTACTCATTAACTGCTAGGAAATTTCAACCAGACTTAGCTGGGAGTATAGTATGCTGGTATGGTTCAGAACTCAGAATTTTGATTGGTCAATTTTTCCTGCAGCCATCTTGGATTTTCTGAAAATTACCAGAAATCACTTAAAAGCCGCCTCCTCGATAAACACATGGCAGATGTCAATCAAACGCAGATGGAAGAACCCTAGCGTAGTATGCTTCAGAACTTCTATGCAGAATTTTGATTGTCCATCTTGCCTTTTCCGAAAAATGGTGGTAAATCATTTAAAATGTTACTCCTCATTAACTGCTTGAGCAATTTCAACCAGACTTAGCTGGAAGGATACAAGGCTGGTAGCTTTCAGAACTTGTATACAGAATTAAAGGTTAACAAATTATCGCTCAATGTTGCAAAAACAAATTACATCATATTCACAAATAAAAAAATTAAAATTACTGATCTCCCTAAAATTTATGTAGATAATCAAGAAATATGTGAGGCACAATTTGCAAAATTCTTAGGTGTCTATTTGGACAAGAAACTCACATGGGAGAAACATATACAAATTGTAACATCAAAGGTTGCAAAGAACATTGGTATTATGCGTCGACTAAAAAGCTACTTACCAAAGCACCTTATAAAAACGCTATATAGCATGTTAATATTACCACAAATCACATACTGCAACACTATTTGGACTAACACTTACTCATCAAAACTATAAAAATTAAAGACACTTCAGAAAAATGTTATAAAGCTATTTTCACAACCAACAGCGGGTCAAAATGTTTTTAAAACAGAAAATCTATTGAAGCTTGAAGATATAGGAAAGCTCCAACTATACACCTGTGCAAAAGTTAAGCACCAGCAAAAACAATAGAACGTAGAAACATGATGGTACAACTAGGCTGCCATACTTTTTGTCCCCGCGTTAGCTGACATAATTCCAAGTACGAAATGCACATGCATGCATGACTTCACACCGCTTGATGTCCGTGCGTGGCGGGAAACAGCACACGTGTTCAGTTATGTAAAAGTCCAGTTTGAGGTGTAGAACATTACATACAGATTTAGGCGACAAGATTAGGAATTTTGTGTTCATGACCGTGGTTTATTTGTACAGAGAGAATTAGCTCTTGATTCTGAACCGCTATGGCAAGACGAAGGTTAAGTGATCGTGTGAAACATCATGGAAGAAGTTCCATTTGGTGGAGGTTCCGTTATGATATGGGGGTGCATCTCATTTGATTGTAAGCTGGATCTGTTGACTGTACCTGGAACACTAAATGGACAAAGATACCAAGATTCCATACTGGATAGAGTTGTGGTCCCTCATTTTGTAAATCATGCACCTGGAACCCACCCTATATTCATGGATGACAACGCCCGACCACATCGTGCTAGAGCTGTGCATGAATACCTCCGCCAGAATGCCATCGAAACCCTACCATGGCCAGCAAGGAGCCCTGACATGAACCCTATTGAGCATATCTGGGACATTCTGGGAAACATGGTGAGAAGGAGGGATCCTCCTGTGCAGAACCTACAGGAATTAACAGACGCACTCCATCTTGAATGGCAACGAATACCACAATGGCGTATCAGTCGGTTGGTGACCAGCATGAGACGTTGTGTCCAGGCCATCATCCAGGCACAAGGTGGATATACCCGGTATTAATAATGACAGTCTCAAACTCGTGCACAGATGTTAAACTTCGTTTTCAGACACCATTAATGACAATCTAGCCACGTGTGTCAACTGTAGGGCAATAGTTGTCAGTTGTGTCAACGTAACCATATTCAGGCCTCGTTTTCAAGTTCAAACAAAAACATACAGTGTTTCCCCACCATCATAATCAGCATTCCTCTAGTTGCATTATTACCTCTTGCACTAAGATGGATACGTACATAAATGTTTATGCTATTGCTTTCTTCATAGCACATGAATATACCCTCGCATGTGCGTAAAAATAGGGTGGTGCTTAACTTTTGCACAGGTGTATATATTCCATCCTCAGAGACTTCTATGACAATAATCTACTAACCCCATTATTAAACCTCTTCAAGAATAATGAAGACATGCACTCACATAACACACGATCACGAAAAAATCTGCATACAACCTTCTGCCGCACA